>ML120636.1:0-53188 GCA_003788595.2 Choiromyces venosus 120613-1
GGAGAAGAGATCTTATTAATATATTTATTACCTTACTCTTGAGAAAACTATTATTACACATATCCTTTATAATATACTTCGGGAAATACGAGCCTACCTTGACGATCTTCGTTTTATCCTACCTTACCTTATTCCAAGAAGCTTACGGCTTAGACCTACCGGCTCTATCTACGGTTGGACTACCCCATAACAGGATGTATAAGGTTTCCTGGTTTGCCATTATTGGTACAGCCCCTCATTAGAAGTGTTTGTGATCTGAGATATGTTTAATTGCAGTTGTGCCATAATGTCGTGGGTCAACAGTGGGGTTGTCAACAGGTGTGCATGCGTGCGCTCACTCCGAGTCCCCTCCTCAACAATCAACAATAATCAATCCTCAATCATCTACTGTATATATTCTATACTAAGAAAATAATAAATAAAACTAGCTAATACCTTGTATAACCTCTCTTTGCTTCCAATACTACTGCCACTCTATCAGGCATTGATTTCCACAACTTTTCAAAAAGCTCCTCAGGAATTGTCTCCCAAGTCCAAGGTAATACTTATGCAAGCTGTTGTTATACAGCAGAGGATGTTAGGAGTTGCTTCATGATAACCTCCAGCATTGCATGGTCTAGACTCCTGCAAGGAGAAGTGTTGCTCTGGACTCCTGCAAGGAGTAGTGGTATGGCACTGGAGTGAAACAAGGAGTGAAACAAGGAGTATTATAGGATGAAGTGAAGAGTGGTTATGTAATGAAAGAGATAGACATTTATGAGACTGTGTTTTTGATAGTATATAGTTTGATCCACCTTGATGTCAAGTGGATAGAAGTTAAAAGTCTTTCATACGGTTAAGAATTACACAGATCAAAACTCATTACAAAATTTCCCTATTTTCTTCTATTCACTTTGTCTGTCTACCACAGGTTATAGGTCCGGAGGCTTGCTGATAACCCGAAGCCTCTTACCTTACAATCAGAAGATTACACCTACCCTACTGAACAACCTTATAGTGTCCTCCTAAACGAACCTATTGTCACTTATATTACACACCTGGCATCATTTGTAATGGTTTCACATAACATATGATTGTATGTTATACTCGGCGATTTTTTAAGTAATCGGATCGTAAGTTACCCACAATCCCGGCAGCTGGAGTAAGTAGAACTGACACATGCAAAATGTACAGTTATCCACATAACAGTAAAGAGTATATATACAAGGTAGGATGAACGAAGAAAAGTGTAGGGGAGTTAGGCATGAAAATTATTGCTGCCATTGACAGCAATACACCTAGACATTATGATGGGAAGTTTAGCTATTTCTTTATCAATTTCCTCTATTGTAATCCGGGCCCATTCCTCATTCAGAACAGATTTCATCTCCGTTGGGGTTGTAATTCTTTCTGCACCCCGGCGCCTCTGAATTCTGCTCTTCATAAGAGTCCATATATGTTCGATAGGATTAAAATCAGGTGAGTTTGGAGGCCAATCTACTTTCAATATTCCTTCCTTTTCCCGCTCTCGAGTGGTGTAATGTGATGAATGTGAGGGAGCATTATCTTCCATGAGAGTAAAGGCAGGGTTGTTTTGTAGCCGAAGAAGACATTCAGGCCACAAGAGAGGGCGAGCAACTGCCTTTACATATCGCCAGGAGTCTACTCCTTTTCCATCACCTCTCTTGTATCTCTCAATCTTATATTTCTTGCCACGCCAGGTTTGAGGAATCCATTTTTTTGGTATATTTTCAGACTTCTCTGCTCAGCGCTGTAGCCTATAGGCAATCTGCTCTGTGAGCTTCAGCTCTTTCCATTCATCAGAAGCCTTCCACAGAGTATTAAGCTCATTTTCCTCGGCCACTCTTTTTGCTTCTAAAATTGCGATAGCAGTAGCGGCCTCCTCTCTTTCTTGCTTAGTCTCCATCTCCCAAACATGAAAAGGCCCCTTCCAACCCCATCCTATCATCCCCCAACACATGACAGATATACCTTGCTTCTTCATTGCGCCGACACAGTCCTCATGCCAGCGCTCTGTAATATCTCACCATATAAGATTTAAGCCAAACAGACTACCGATCTCAATAGACATTTCGTCCATAAAACCGTAGTTTCTCCACTCATTCAGAGTCCAGTCTTTTCTTTCCTCACAGTAGGTTAGCCTCTGAAGCTTGTTTTCAGACTTGAGAATAAATTTAAACTCTTCTCTGTATGCTTTTATACCCCACTCCCTTAAGGCCTTCCAAATGGTAGTATCAGACACATGTGAGAGTCCAGACTCACGGCGGATATCGACTAAACGCATTCGGCGGGTGGTGAAATCTCGCTTTATAAACTCCACGAGAGCATCCTTCTCTTCTGTTGATAGAGCTGCCAGCCGACCAGAACGAGGCTTGGAATCGATACTCTTTTCTGATATGAGATCAAGAAACGAGAATTTAGCACTTTCTCTTATAGTTTCTGCATTGGATTCTAGTCTCAACATCCCAAAACCCCAACAATCTGCTTCACTGACAGTATTTTCTGATCCACCTGAATGACTTGCACCTATATCACTCCTGACCTCCGCTCCCAAGACTTCCTGTACACCGTTCTGCGCACCTTGGAGTCCTGGAATCTCCACTTCCGAACTGCCCCCTTCCTCTCCCGAGACTTCTGATCCCCCATCTAAACCTTGCAGAAGCCCCGGGATCCTAACCGCTAAACCTTCAACATCTGAGTCCCCTTGGCAATTTTCCAAATGCCCCAAAAGCCCGGGAACCAGCACCCCTAAATCCTCCACTTCCAGGACTCCTGTGGCACTCTCCCCTATGCCCATGAGTCCTGGAATACCCACCCCCAGGTCTTCTCTACCTGAGGCCCCTGGCCAACGCTCATATCCACCCAGGGGCCCCAGAACCTCCACCTCCAAATCCAATTCTCCTAAAACCCCTGGTCCAAGAATTTGCACCTCCAAAGGTGTCTGCTTTTGCCGCTCCACTACCAAAGCAGTTGCATTTTTCACTGCCCTAAGATAGATATTGTTTGCAGTAGAGGTGGCAACCCCAGTACGTGTTTGTATTGCGTGATATGGTAGGCCAAGAACACCCATTGTAATTATCGCTGCACGTCTTCGTGAAGTTATTTCCTTGCCTAAATTGCAGTTAGCTCTACCTCTTTCTTTTCGATTAGCTCCTAATTGAATCACGTACCTCTCTTGATATCTAGGCGGGCCATTGTGGTTGACAGTGCTTGGTACAACCGCGTTGATGGGTGATGCAAGAAACCATCTTCGCTCAGCCATAGTGTAACCCAAGTTGGTTGCTGCCAAGGCTCACTTATACCATGAGCGGCGTAACCTCGATTTTCCCTTTTCCGATTACTTAAAAAATCGCCTAGTAGTATTTCATTTGTTAAAGGTTTTTGCACATGACTCAGTTGAGTCATACGATGTTATGTTTTTGCACCTTGACTCACATACGAGTCATAGGTTCTCACATGACTTACTGTTGTGAGTCATAGTTATTATGTTTGAATTTGATTGGTATGTTGAGCATTGACTCATATGTGTGCATATGAGTCATAAGGATTAAAAGACATGACTTCATTTATACAAGTCATGAGCTTTCACACATGACCCCTTTAAGGTCATGGGACTTTCACACATGACCAGGTATGGGCATAAGGTTATATGTTACGCAAGTGTATGAGTCACAGTTCTGACTCATTTGATTTCTAAGCAGGTTGCTGGAAGAACTATATAAAGAGGTCAATAGGACCTGATAGTTAGTTCTTCACACAACCACCTAAGTTATTTCCTATCTTATAAGTTATCAATAAAACACCTTTATGCTCCTTACCTACAAAGACCCACTATCACAAAAAAGGAACAAGACTAATACCAGTTGGCACTATAAGGACTTAGTATTGGCAACAGTCAATATCTAAGATGTAGCGTAAGACAACAAAGTATTAGAACTCTCAAAGGAGAAGACAAGTCAAGGTAAGTATTCCCCCAACTAATAGAAGAAGAATGGAAGTCATTGCCTATTACAAGATATAAGCTAGGAGAGATCCTATAGCTGATTGTAACACTTTACCCTTTCATCCTTTGTTTGTTGTCACTAAACTACTAGCCACACCCTATCTATATTCTAAACCAGGAAACTATATTAGAGATGCTCAACCAAGTCAACTCCAGTACCCTCTCAGTTAATATAGAGACTACCACCTCTACACCACAAAGTCAAACTATGTATCTGTTGAAGTATAGCAAATTCCTTAAGCTTAACCACCTCAACCACTCCCAATAGCACAAGCACATAGAAGTGATCCTCCATGCAGAAGATGCCTTTGAGATTACACTAGGGAATGAGGAAATCCCACCTGAAAACAAATACATCTAGAATGCTGATTTCCATCACTGCAAAGGCAAAGCCATCACCTTAATGTTGAAATCTTGTACCATTACCACACAACAGTCTCTTCACGGCTTAACAAACCCACAAGATGTGTGGGACCTCCTCACTAATAAGTTGAACACTGCTGCCTACCATGCTGGATGCATGTCAACCCTTCGTCAATTCTCCAGGGCTCATCTGGTTGATAGTAAGCCCATTACAGATTACATATCGACTCTCTTGTACTTTTGGAATCAACTGTCTGGAATAGAAGAACCAATCACCAACTCCGCATTTATATCTCATCTGTTGATGAACCTCCCTTTGGCCTTCGATATCTTTAGTGACATACTCCTTGGTCAACAGACAGTCGACGAATTGATAGTCAAGGTAAAGGAAATTGAAGATACCTTAAGAACCAGTCAAGTGGATTATTGAAGCACCAATACAAGCAGCACAATTATGAACCCTTCTGCCTTAGTCGCCCATACCTAAAGTCACCAAGGATGCTTCTAGGGGAGAGGAATGAGATGGTTCAAGACTAGCAAAAGGAATAGTGAAGTAACCTGCTGGTACAACAACAGGCAGAGACATAGGTAGGAAAATTGCTACATAAAGAAAAAGGTGGCAGAAGCACAAGTTGAGAGGATGTCGAAGAGGAAGAAGAGGGAGGAGTCAAAGCAGAAAGAAGAGAGTGCAAATGTAGTCTATGCTTCTGTACAGGTGCAAGCTGCTAGGCTTAATAATCAGTCAGTAAACAACCACTGGATTATAAACTCAGGGGTGACACACCACCTGTGCAAGTATGATTGATCCTTTGACAGGTTTAAATGTCTTCCAACACCAGTGATGGTGCACTTGGGAGATGATTCAATAGTGCCAGCGATAGTGAAGGGAACAATCCAACTACATCTACATTCTAAGGTGGTATTGATAGAAGCCTTATTCGTTTTGAGACTAAGGACATCACTATTATCCATCAGCAGTCTATCAATAAGATATGATGTCACATTTAAGAACTCAGCATGTTTTCTTGGTCACTGTCTTTTTGGTTCTCTTATTGCTGGTGTTTATCAATTCACACCTACCAAGTTGAACTTTATTGCAGCCAGAAATACAAGGTTGCCCAATACCTTAGCTAATATTGCCATCCTACCATTGATAGACCTATGGCATAAATGACTTGGGCATGTCAACTATCACACATTGCATACCTTATTACCATGTTCCATATATACTGGTGACCCTATGATAAAGACTTTGCCATGTGAGATATGCATGAAAGTGAAGTATCAATGGAAGATAGAGAGGAAGCCTGCTCCAAGAACAACTCGTCCATTTGAGTTGGTTCATTCCGATCTGTGTGGTCCAATTTCACCTGAGTTTGCATGGGGACTACAGTACTTCATCTTATACATAGATGACTTCTCACGAATGACCTTGGTATACTTTCTTCGAGGCAAGTCAGCTACAGAAGTAATGTCAGTCTTCCAGGTGTTCAAGGCTCGCATTGATAAGTGCTTTCCTGAAAATCCCATTGTTCAGTTTTGCTGTGATAATGGAAAAGGCAAATATAATAACAGCCTGTTTCATGGGATCTTATGAGTATATGGTATATCATTCGAGCCTTCACTGCCATACATGCAACACAAGAATGGTGTGAGTGAAAGAATGATCCGAACTGTCATTACCAAAGCATGAGTGATGATACTGAACTCCCACTCTGACGATGAATTGTGGGGAGAAGCGATAAACATGTCCACTTATCTTCATGCATAAACTCCCTCCCGATCAGTTGGAGATGTCACACCACATGACAAACTCTATTGTCAGAAACCAGAACTTGAGCATTTAAGACATTTTTGTTGTATCCCCTATAAGCTCATTCCTGAGGTGCAGAGACAAAAGAAATTTATGGAGCATGCAAAGAAGTGTAGATTTCTAAGCTATGTGCATGAAACAGCCAAGATATGATGTCTTTGGGACCCCCAAATCAGAAGAGTGATTCAAGTATCTGATGTCTGCTTTGATGAATCAGAAGTTATCGGTGAGTGGCAAATTGGTAACGAAGAGTTAGAAATGCTCAGGTCCTGCATTCCTGAGAATATGCCACTTGAAGAAGATGACTCAGTTCCTTCAATCTGAGTCCACAATCTCCTCATTGTTCCCACTGTTCCCACCTGTCATGTGTTGAATGTGGATGACCAGGCAGCCATTGAGAGTGGCAAAATAAGCCCCGTAGATCTTACTACTGTTCTGGAAAAGTATAGGAAGGCAGCTACCATTGTTGAGAGTAGCTTAAGACGTGGGAACCTGCCAGTGCTAAAGCTGCCATGTTCAGGTTGACTCGGACACCTGGCTCAAGCATACTGTACAGTGCTTGAGTCTAGGGTCAGTGATAAGGTTGAGGGAGACCTGCTTAGCTATCAGGAAGCCCTTGACCAGCATCACTGTACCAATTAGAAACATGCTATGGGTGCAGAGTTCTGTTCTCTGACAGAGAACCAAACTTTGATATATTGTTTATCAGTCCCCTCTGGGATACACCCCATTGGTTGTAAATGGATTTATTTGCTTAAGACGAATCCTGATGGCAGTTCACAGTTCAAAGCACACTTGGTGATAAAGAGGTATCAACAGACAGACTTTGGGGAGACTTTTGCTCCAGTCGCACCGTTAGTAAGTTTGTACTTGATCTTGACCCTATCTGTGTCGAATGGGTGGGAGATTGATCATATGGATATCATGACGGCATTCCTTAACCCTCCTGTCAATGATAATACCTACACATTTTTACCAGAGGGTATCAAATAGCTTGACCCAGATAAGCCAGCCAGAATGACTGTCTGTAAACTAAACAAGACTGTTTATGAGCTTAAGGAAGCACCACGGCTTTGGTACCATCACATTGACAAGTTCCTACTGCCAATCAGCCTTCAGAAGTCTCTCAATGATCCTAATTTGTATTAGTCAAATGATTGTCAGCTTCTACTTCTTCTGTACATTGATGATTTGTTCCTCGCCTGAAAAAGTCATTATCGACTTGAGGAAACAAAACACCTCCTCCATGCAAAGTATTGGATTAATTATTTAGGCTCTGCTCAGTAGTTACCTGGCTTAGAAATTGAATGTTTACTGAATGGAAACCTCTGACTTCATCAGGCATGGTTTATCGTGAAAGTTTTACAGCACTTTAACATGGAATACTGTAATGGCATTCATACTCCAATGGAGATTGGTAGGAAGATGCTTCTCACTAAGGACACTGACAAACTAGTTGAACCACGAGAATATCAGGCCTTGATCCATAGCTGGATGTATTTAGCTATCAGAACGAGACCCAATATCGCCTACTCAATTGCTGCATTAAGTAAATTTAACACAAAACCGACTACTGATCATGAGCTTTCTGCGAAGTGACTACTCCAATATCTAAAGCAAACCACCACTCTAGCCCTTGTTTATAACTCTATAGATGGTTTAGTTGGCTACAGTGACTCTGACTTCACTGGAGACCTAAATGATCAGAAATCTAAATCAGGTTATGTGTTCACTCTTGCTGGTGCTGCTGTATCTTGGAAATCTAAAAAGCAATCTCTAGTATCATTATCGTCTACAGAAGCAGAATACATTGGCAACTCTGAGGCAACCAGAGAAGTGATTTGGCTCCACTAACTCTACCACAAGATTACCGACAGTCAACCAGAAACAAATAAGCCAGCTATTCAACTACTGCACTCTGATAGCCAGGGAGCTATCAGTCTTGATGAATCTCAATACTTTAATGATCGTACTAAGCATATCAATACAAAGTATTACTTTGTTTGACATTTGTGTGCTTAAGGCCACATCTGTCTCGAATATCTACCCACCGCTGAGATGACTGCTGACATCATGACAAAGTCTATACCACAAGACACCCATCAGCGACATGTCACAGGTATAGGGTTATTAGGTTTGAGTTGAAGGGTGGGAGGAGTACTTTTAAATTTGACTTAGGGCCTGTTCGGCATGTACCAGTTTTTTTAAACCATGGTATTTCCTGAAAATGACTTATAAGTCAAAATAAAAAAACCACATTATTTGAACAAATAAACCTCTTCGGCAGGGCCAGATTTTTAATATTGTATTTGTTGATTTGTATAACCTAACTTTCTGGGACAACTCTTTTCCCTCAAATCATACATATAACCCTGAAAAAAAAAAACTATTTCCCCACACAAAGACTAGTTTTTTTTTGCCATAAACAATCCACACTACACTGTTATCCTTTATTTAATCCATCAACCACTACATCTAAAACGTCTACCTCCTCCTGCTGCTCGTATTACCACATATCATCAGTACCAGTATCATTACCGCCACCACCACGACGGCCACCACCACTACGACCACCCCCATCATCCCCACAACTACTGCAGCCCCCACCCCACAACCTGTGCAGCCAACTCCACCACTATTAACACCAGCATATCAACCACCCCCCAACCTTGATCAACAGAACTGTCGCCTTACCAATATCCTACACAACAGATCAAATTTCCTTTCTCTCTGGTCAAGACTACCCTCATCTTTGTTGGCTCATCTCTGATTATCAAAACAACAACTACCAAGTCAATAATCCCCTTCGATAATCATATTTACCAGACTCTGAGCTATCCTCCTGGCCTCCAGTCTTAACCTCTATTGGTATTGTACCTTACACTCAAAATATTCCTTGAAATCAGCAATTAGCATTTTATTTTTTATATTGCTAACTGGGTAGGTGTGTGCCAGTGTCTAGTACAATGGGTAATAGTATCTGGATTGAAACAACAGAGAAATTTCTGATTGAGGCTCTACTACAGCGTGTAAGGGATGGTAGTCGAGTAGAAACTACTTTCAAAAAGCCTGTATGGACTGAGGTTGCGGCTGAACTGAATGCTGCCTTTCCAGTTGTGTTTTCAACACCAATTACGGTTAAGCAAGTAAAGAATAAAGAAGTTATGGTATGTACTATAAGGGATCCAATCCATCAAATATGAGGGGAATAAAAAGGTGATCATGTGATTACTAATGGTCTTATTTCTTATATTATAGTTGAAGAAAGAATTTGAGATAGTTCGTGCTATTCGATCAAACTCTGGATTTGGATGGGATGAGGCAAAGTCTTTACCAACAGCACCTGCTTCTGTCTGGAAAGACTATCTATCTGTAAGTCATTTGAAGTATCTCTCTTTAATAGGGGATTATTTTTGAATTATTGAAAAATATGAAAGTTAATATATATATTTCTTTATAAACCACCAGGTACACAAAGAAGCAACCAAATACCGTACAAAGAGTCTTCCATACTATGATCTACTAGAAGAGCTTTTTACTGGTTTGGCAGCTTCTGGTCGTTTTGCTCAGACTGGAGATCTCTTATCTCAATTCGAAAGTGAGGCTTCAGCAACTGGTATACCACTTGAACGGATGGTAGAGACCTCGGAGTTCAACTTTATGGATTCCTCCAGCCAAGCTGGAGTACAGAGGTCTTTACCAAGATCCAGTTCTAGTGGTACAGGGAGCCTGAGGACCTCCCTAGCCAGAAGCTTTAGTGCTAGTTCTGATGGTCTGAGTACCGACGATACCAAAGGTGATGGCTCACAGTACCGAAGAAAGCGTGTACGCCCAACCAAACCAACACAAGGGACTTTGGCTAATGCCCTTCTTGCACTACATGATGAGTCAATACAACAAAGACTGCAAGGCGAACCAATCAGTAAAGAGGAGCAAGCCATTAAGACTCTACTGGAACTGTATCAGGGATCAGACAAGTATTCTACTGAGCAACTTACAGACCTTGTTGATATTCTTCGTGAGAGGAAAAATGCTCTTTGCTTCTTATCAATTGCAACCTCTGAAGATATTAGAAACTCTTGGCTCTCACGACAGCTTGCAGCCATAGGAGGTGTTTAATTATATATTATTCCCTCTAGTATATGTCAATTATTCTTGTCTGTATATATTGTTACCCCCCCCCCCAATTAATGCTTTATTTTTAGGAATCAATTACTGACCTTGTATTCAGGTCTAATAACCTGAGGTGATAATCAGCATTGATGGATTGTTAAGTTGGGTTGAGTTCTAGTTTCAGTCACTATTTTGTGTAAGTAGTTCTCTATTTGGTTGAAAAAAATAGGAATTGTCTATGCTTCTTGAATATATCTTTCTTTTGAAATAGTCTATATACTGACCTATTCTCAATCCCTTTTACACACAGAGTACATTCTGTCTGGTAGTATTGGTTGTGGTTCGGTCTTGCATTTCAGTTTTACCTAAAAGTCCTTTCTCTTATCCTATTTGGTTAATTTTTGTACTGTATAGGATACCATTGGTTGATAATTGATTGTCTATTTTATGAATGAAAAACTTGAATAATAGATGCCACCTTCTCTTATATTTCCTCTGTCTGTCCTATTGGAAACATGCTTGCATGTTTTTCTTTTAAAAAAAAAAGTAAAGCTGCTTATAGCTTTTACAAATGTCTCTCCACTTTGATCTATCTTGTTTTTTCCCTTTTACTTTTTGCTCAAACTCCGTGTATTTCTATTTCTAGCCAACAATACCTTGGATGACTTTTTCTCTGATTTTCTATCTACTAATAATTGGAGTACAGTATGACTACCTCAAGTGTCTCTCTAGGTACACTTGATAATCTCTCCACATTTCTGTGGCAATAGCCTCACGCTTTCTCCACATAGCTTTACCATCACTATCCTCATCATCATCTTGATCCTCCTCCTCCTCCTCCCTCCCACGATTTTCAGCCTGTTGCTGTAAATTATAATCATCTTCAGGTCTATCCCCACTATTTCTGACTGTACCAACTACTGCTTAACTCATATCCAAGAGTTAAGATTAGTCTATGCTTCAATCTTCAAACTTATATGAAATGAGAAGTGACTTACCTGGATTCTCCTGACCTTGATAATTGTTTTCACTACTACTTTCATCTCCCTCTCTTTGAGTATTTCCCTCAACTTGCTCATCAATATTATAACCAAATTCGTTCTCAATAATACTCTCCATATTTCCTGAGTTGTTGTTAAGAAAGTTATGAATTGCTGTCAAAGCCAGCACTAATTTGACCTGACTAGGGAAAGGATACTCTGGCGATGATTTCAGAATTGGAAATCTACATTTTACAATGCCAAATATTCTTTCTACTGCATTCCGTAACTGTGAGTGTCGAAGATTGAATAATTCTTCTTTATTTTGTGGCCTGGTATGGTTCAATTTAGCAGTTAGAAAGTGAGGCCTATATGAAGAGGAGAAGAGAAGGAAAGGCAGTAGATACCTATTACGGGATTGGTATTGTTCACGTAAGTGATAATGGACCCCTCGATAAGGAGTTAGACATCCTGGATGGAGTGCATACCCAGCATCGCATAAATAGTACTTCCCTGTTGGGATGACAAACCCTTTATGAAAAGCATCATTCAATACTTTTCCATCATGGGCTGACCCTTCCCATCCAGCCAAAACGTAACAGAAGTTAAGCTTGAATGTACATGCAGCCATCACATTTTGAGATATTTGGCCTTTTCTATTTCGAAACAAGGCTACAAGGTCACTTGGTACATGTGCCAGAATATGTGTGCCATCAATTGCACCTAACACATCCTTAAAATATGGATAAAACTTGGGGTTTTTCTCCACCGCCCAAGGGCACTCATTTGCTGGCAAATGAACCAGAGTAGTGTGTAGCTTGACGAGACCATCGAGAACAAGATTGAAGTACCTATAATTTCATATATGCATCAGCTTGATCTTACTACTATAATATTTCGAAACAACTTACCGGCTCACAGTGTCAGGACTATGTTGGAATCTCTCTTGAACATCTCTACTTGAGGCATTTCGGCCAATTGTCCAAACAAACATTGCAACTTGTTCTTCTACACTTACCACCTTACTTGCTTGCAGTAGGCCTTCTGTTTCAAGCCACTTACAGAGTTGCAGAAAATTATTTTTGTCCATTCTCAGTACCTCAAAGACCCTTCTTGGATTAGTTTCTATAGCCAGGAGTTCATTGGTATAGTGTTGACCAGAGAGACCAGAGTCATGACATGCTTGCGGCTCAAACCGGGCACCAGTTTCTTCCACTACTCCTGCAGCCAGATCACGCAAAAACTGAGCATTGAATTGAAGAAGTGGTTGATTATATTCCCTATCGAATTGATTACTTCTGTTGCCCATAATCGTTATTGGAGGGGGTGAGAATACATAGAAAAAGTGGTTAAAAGAGGGAACTGGTAAGCTTATATAGGCTTGGGGGATAGGGGTGGGAAGAGTGGCAGGAGTGGAAGAGTTGTAATGAGGAGTAGTTGAGGACGAAGAAAACAAGAATAAGTGATTGAAGGATGTGTGCGAGTTGTTGGATCTGAGTGGAAAATAGTTGGATGATAAATTCGTTATAAGAGAAGATGAGTGAAATTGTGAATGATGGTGTTTGGGGAGCAGGCAGTTGGAAGAATACGTTCTTGGAAGATAAGTAGAGGATTAGAGTTGAGAGAGGAAATTAAGGAGGAACGTAATCTATAAGTTATGAGATAAACAAAGCTGCGGTCAGAACAGGTCACTGATATAGATATTTCCGGTGATGAGGTGAAGTATCCTAATATTGTAATATATCTACATGGTAGAGCATCAGTCTTACATGGTTTAAAAAGTTCCGGAATACCCTAAGACCTACTTATAAGATTCCAACAAATACCAGCTTATAATCATAATACAGTTTTTTCAAAGAAAAACCATGGTATTTGTGACATGCCGAGCACGACCATGTTTTTTTATAAGTAAACCATGAAAAATAAGTCAAAAAAGTGGAAAAACCATGGTTTTTCTGACATGCTGAACAGGCCCTAAATAAAGCAGTTAAAATCAATACAAATGAGCTTTTTTAATATTTAGTGTACCATCCTTTTGCCCTAATAACTGCCACAATCCTCCTTGGAATACTTTCAACCAGATTCTCAAATAAAGTATCAGTTATTAATTCCCAGCAATGAATAAGAGCTTCCTCTATGAGGGGCTTTACCTTGTCTGCTGACCTAGTATCAGCAGCTAAATGAGAGTAGTGTTCATGGTAAAGCTTCTTGAGGTGCATCCAAACATGCTCAATAGGATTGAGATCTGGTGAATATGGGGGCCAGTCCTCCAAAACTTCCATATTATTCTCTCCCAACCACTCCTTAGTGAGCCCTGCAGTATGTACTCTAGCATTGTCCTGCATGAAGAGTGGACTAATACCCTTTTCCTCCAATTCCTCCAAAAAATCAAGTAAAGAAAACTCTAATGTCCTAATATATGCTCTTGCATTCACTCTCCCCCCCTCCTCCACCCTCAAACCATTACAGGTACCCTTTATCCACCAGAAAAACTGGCCCATACCATCTGCTTAACTCCTCCTGACTTCCTAACCCCCTTTACACATTCTGGAAGCCATTTTTCCTTGGAAGTTCTGAAGACCCATTGAACAGCTGGATCTCCAGATTTCTCCACACTACATTCATTACTCCAAACCAACCTCCTCCACTGTGCAATTGTCCACTGCCTATGCTTGAGGCACCATTCATACCTCCTCCTAGCCAGAACAGGTGTTAACCTAGGTCTCTCAGCTTTAATATGCTTATGAATCCCATGGTCTACTAATCTTCTCTTAATACTGCTCACTGAGACATGAGGAGCAAAATCTCGGCGCAATTTCCACAGTGGCATTTCTCGGCATCAATGGGAGGCAATAACTAAATGCCAGGTATCCCAGTCACTAAGCTTTTGGACATGGCCTGTTCTTTTAGAAGCAAGAACTGACCTGGTTTCTTGATATCATTGGTAGACAGAAAAAAGTGTTGTACAAGATATTTGGACTTGCCGCAAAATCTTGGTAAACTTTAACCCCACCTCTTTCATTCCAATAGCTCTATAATGCGTTGATAATAGCCATTCTTTCCATATTTTCTTCTTTTGATAGCGACGGTTTTTCGGGGTGGTATGCGGGGGTGCCATGCTTGAGGTTGCCGTTGTCAAGGAGGCTCTGGTTCCAAAAGTGACGATCACTTTTGTACAAGAACTATACGTTCAACCCAACTCAGTAGAAGTAATTCGCCGCTTGGCTTTCACAACCCATCTCTACGGTGGGTCAAGTACTGTAGACATCAAGTGCAAAAAACTTTAGCGAGTAGCAACCAATACCATGCCTCAATCCTAAGGCCAGGTAACCTCCCCCTAAAGACTGCACTGACCCAACATAGCCAGAAAAATTCAAATGTAAGAAAACATGGGTAATATTAACTTGTGGATTTGCTGGTGGTTTTTCGCTTGTACCCGATCGCACCCCTGGAGCAAGAAGCCTCACAATTAGATGGAGGAGAAACCTCATTATCCCCTAAACCGCTGAAACATATCAACCCCATTTAAAATGTTGAATACTAACTTATTTGAGTAATCGTGATAGAAAAAACCTTCATGTTCTCAAGAGGTGTAGTGCTCAGAATACCACGAGATCTGTGCAGCTCAATAGGGAGGTTCTGCAATGGGATGCATGCCATGTTTCCACACCAACAAAGTGGCAAATGTGGCTAGGGATGGTTTTTAATGAAATGCACGCTAATCTTTGCATCATGGACATGCAGAGAAGATGGAAATCTATTTACAAGGTAAATAAATATTCTGTTGTCATGATGATGTAATAAGGCAGAAGTGTTTACTAGAGATGACAAGGAGTTTGTAGAGATGGCAAGGAATTTGGGCTGGACTGTATGAGTAGACTAATAACCATCATCTCCTCCTCATACTGATATGAGAGATATCTGACATGAGAGATATCCAACATTAACAACATCACACATGAAACTGATAACAAGTATATCAGGCTTTAACTACTCCTGATAGCCTGAGACATGATAGCTTAGCTAAATACAAAAGTGTTTCTTCCTTTCTTTCAATTTCCCTCTTTACTCTTTCTGTGTTGTATTGATCACCTTTTTGCCTGACCAGGGCAGGGAGTTTACCAGGCCAGGGAGTTTGCCTTACCAGCAAGTGAAGTTGGACAAATGTTTGTCATCTCTTTCAGGACTCAGACCTCGTTTGATCCTTTTGGTACTGTAAAGCCTTTGAACTTTATGGTTATGCACTTTACAGCTTCTTTCAATGGCAGAAAGATTTCTCATGTATGTGCCTGATAAAAAGTAATAACGTATTTGACCTAGTGTAGGGACACTCCCTAGTTATGGGACACTACATAAAATGTGACTACTTAATTGAAAAACTGTTGTAACTCAGACAATATTAAATCATATAAGCTACAAATTGATATGTAAATAGCCAGTTTCCATCCCAATAACCTCTATCAGATTTATATCTATTGAACTGATACAGCTATATGTATGAGTAAATATATATCAAGAGTGATAATTCATGATTGACTTACCAGGTTAAGGTTTTTGAGAAGAGAAAAAATTATAAAATTATTCTACTTCCTGGCAAAGGTAGAGATGGTTCTGGGCCGTAATTGGCGAGTGGTAGCAGGTTGATCAGAGCTCTGTTGGAGTCAAGTTGTTAGATTTGGTGAAAGTAAATATTATCTGAATGGAAGACTTACTTTATTAGTGGCCTGATATAGTTGATTATCAACTATTTCTTCATCACTGCTAATCTCAGAGTTGTCATCATCAGAGCTGGATGTGATGGTCTCTTCAGCATGGTTCAGGTAAGTCTCTCCTCTTTGATTGGTCTTAGATTGTATCTTTCTCCTAACTTGACCTTTGGTCTCCTTACGCTTTACTGCAGCATCTGCCTTTTTCTTATCAAGTTCCATACGCTTATGATATAGCCTCACCAAGAGCCTGGAGCTTAGTAGAAGTCCACCTGTAATGGGATATGCTAGTATCGGGAGGTAGTCGAGGGAGATCACAGGACTGGACTTGCGAGATCGTGGTTGCAGCTGGAGGTAAGGTCAGGAGCAGGGACAAGGTGGCAGTGGAGGACAAGGTGGGGAACAAGGACAAGGCCAAGGTTAAAAGCAAGGACAAGGATAGATACCAGAGACGTGGATCGGGAAGCAGGGACGTGGACTGGAAAGCAGATATCTTTGAATTGCTAGAATACAAAAGATACAAACTAAAGAGAGAAGAAGAGAAGAAAGGAAAATACAGGAAGGAGTGTCTTAACACCCTTTTAAGGAAAACAAGATCAGACACCAGTGACATTCCCTTGTCTTGTGCACCCAATAACTATAAACTTAAACCCTAAACAATACCCAACATGACCTATTCCTGTAACTTGTTTCTACATACCGAATACCTCATTACATAATATCCAGACACTTCTCTATAATCTAATAACTGCGAATAAACCCCTCTCATCCACTTCCAACCATGACACCACCACGTAGTTGCCTTCTATCAGCTTTTGCCGGTTTTGCTAGTTGGAGTACCTTCGCAACTTCTTCCTCTGCAATAACCTTTGCAGCATTGATAGTGCGAGCTTCTTTGATACATTGGGTGAAGAGATCCTTAAGAGCTTTATTGGCAAGAGTTTCCTGTATTTGCTGATTACTGAGTTCAATACAATTGAGCTCAGGGGCTCCAAATACTCTTCCTGCTGATAGGCGAAGACCAGGTCGTCTTGTGGCTAGAGGAGTCTGGGGGACCATATTTGCCTGTAAGATAGGATCTCTTAGGATACAATTTCTGTTGAATGGAATCAGCCCACAGGCACGCCAGGCAGACTGGATAGTCTCTGGCTGAAAGGTCTTTTGCCTTGCTCTCTGAAGCATGGGAAAGATGTCACCCTTCTTAATTGTACCATATGGGCCTTGTTGACGTATACAATCTTCTAGCTCTTACTTGTAATAGGTTGTAAGTGGGCTGAAGATGCCAACATCGACAGGTTGGAGAACATGAGTCGAATGGGAGGGAAGACAGAGAAGATGAATATTGTGGTCGATAGCATACATGACAAACTCATAGTTCTCCACATGTATTGAATGTCCATCCAAGACAAGAATACGATGCTGGTTGATACCATTCATAGGACAAGTTCATGGTTCGAATACTTCCTGAAACCACCGAAAGGTGATATCGGTGTTGGTGTACCCTTTGGGGGAAGTGGCAAAGAAAGCATCTTCCTTCTCTTCGATCTCGATATTTGTATGGTGTCCCATCAAGTGAGCATTTGCCTTGAAGATAATCAGTAGAGGCAAGACTTTGGCTGCACCTGAGATGGCTTCCACAAGAGTAACCCAATCGCGACCACCATCCTGGATGATACTTGGATTTCGGCGTGAGGCACAGCAAATCATGGTTCCTGCTCCTCCCAATCCAATTGCGAATCCCTTTTCATCAGTATTCCAAGTGTCCACATCCTTGACATGGAACTTGCACCGAATGTGATAAAAGCGATCAAGATGCATCTTAAAGGAATCCAGGTCTGTGGCCAGAGCCCTCTCCCTATCCAAACATCTTCCTACTTTGGCATCCAAGTCAGGATGACGACCCAAAAAGTGGCTGAACCAATGCTCTCCAACTTGGTCTCTCAAATTCCGTGCATGAAGGAGACTCTGAACCATTTGATAGACATGTCTGCGGCGAGTTGGAAATCTGTAGTCATCCCACTTTTTAATCCATGCGCTCAATGCCTCCTCCTCGGAGATGGAGAGAAGCTGCTCGGTTTCGTGAGCTGCCTTGGCTGCGGTTGAATGTTGTGAGATTTGATTATGAAGGGTCGATTTTGGTACTTCAAACATAAGAGACAACTGGCAGAGTGAAAGGTTGGGATCAGCCTCATGTGCCTTCAAGGCTTCTTGAACATGCATCTCCTTCATATCCTTGGGAGAAGGCATTAGTGATTGTGTGATATTCGTAAATGTCTATCGAGAGGTTTGTAGCTTCGTATCTTGTGTGAGAGAAGTGTATATTGCAGAGAACAGAAATGTCGGACACTTGAAATCAACGACTCTAATTAAATAAGAGAGAAGCTCTCACACAGCCTTAGGGTTTCATAAAACAGACCCCAAGGAACGTCCTCATACTAAAATATTTCCCACTTTACTTATTTTACTTGGTCATTTTTATCATCAATATTGTTGTTGCAAATTATGTATATATTACTATTTTAGACCAAAAACCGATATTAAAATAGAGAAAAGGGGAAATACCTTTTCATAGGCTGAGGCTAGAGTTCATCATATACATTCTAGTGGAGTATTAAATTATTTGATCTCCAACTGGAGCTGTTGTTTACATTTCAACTTCACTGGTTAGATTTTAAAGTCTGTCCCATAACTAGGGAGTGTCCCAACACTAGGTCAAATACGTTAATACTGAAGTTATGTTTTGTAAAATTATAGAAGTCGATAGAGTATGCCACAATGAGTCAGTCAAGTCAGATCGTTCAAGTCATCGCTATCCTCCTGACTGCTTCTTCTGCAGATATGACTATGACAAGAATTTTAAATTCTGTGGTATTCTGCCAACATCAAAAGCAAAAAACTATCCAGCTCTTACTCCAAGACCCAACTAGTATCCATAAAAATAATCAAAAAAAAAGATTTTGCACAAGAAATTTACCTGGAGGATAGAGGACAACTCTGATGACCGGTACTTAGAGTTTTTAAGATTTGATAAAAGCTAACTATGCAAACTTGCAATATTGTTGGATATACCAGATACATTCCATTACCATTATCATGCCCAACCAGTTACTGTCCTCACTGTTACACTATACTGATTATCATATCCAAGTAAGTTAAAGCAAAGCATCAGTATTTTTGGACATGAGCATGGATAGCTTTCTACAATTTTTAATAATATATGCAATTACTTATACTACTGCTATGCAGACAAGCTATACTAAGATGTCAATTTTCTTTCTCCTGAGTAACTAGAGAGGTATTGCGTAGCAACAACCAATAAAGGGGAACCAACAGGACTGATCTGGAGCTTTATCAATGGGACACAAAGACCATTTTACCAACCAGGAAGAGAAACTGTAGATCAAATACTATTTTACAGTGGTCACAAAAAACAACATACAATGAAGTTTCAAGTGATTGCAATTCCAGATGGCTTGATTGCAAGCCTCTATGGGCCATGGGAAGGGAGGATGGGTGATTGGGGGATGTGAGTCAATTCTGGATTAGGGAAGATATTAAAAATGTATGGGAGAAATTTATTTAGTGAACAGTTATGTGTTTCTAGTAATGCTGACTATTCTGTTGAAACAGGAGTTATTGGTGCATTTTCAGTACCAATAGGTGGTGTATTATTAGAGGAGAGAGCTGTTTTTAATGCCTACATGGCAAAGCAATGAATGTCAGTAGAGTGGGGGTTTGGGAAGTTGATTCAGTTTTTTGCCTTTCTTGAGTTCAAATATGGGTTAAAGATAGGATTGTCTCCAATCCATCAGCAAAAAAAACCCCACATCTGATGTATGGGCATCTCATCCTAATGCACATCACATTTCTCATATGCCTAGTATGCCTGGTCCATCCTGAGTTCCATTGCAACCCCCTATTGCGCCCTATGCATCATGATGTGGGTTGTAATACAACATTTCACCTGGTGCATCCTGTGTCACATAGTAATGCTTTGTGGGGTCAGGATACTACCTGACAACCGGTTGACATCCTCATGACCCCTGGACATCTGCATCTCTGTTGCAGTGTCTTCCCCATATCCTAATGTCTGGCTATGGCTGCTGCTTCATGGGAGTACCACTGGGCATGGCCATACAGGGATGGCATTTATCACATTCCTTCCATCTCTCATCATGATGCCATAACTCCATAGTAACATCGATCACAGATGCCTTCCATCCTCCAATGTCCTCATCCCTGTCCTGAACCTTCCCAACATCCTGATGTGTCACTATTGTTGTTTCCTCATGGTGAGACCACAGGGCATTGCAGTGATTTGTCGTAATTCGTATGATTTCTCTACTGCATCCTAGTGACCTTGGGACCGATGATGTCCTATGGCATCATCGCAAGATAGGGACCCACAATGTTTCACTGTGTGGTGTCATCAGGGTCCTAATCTCAAGGACTGACCAATCCTCAACTTTGATCTTCTACATCATGTACTTTTAGTTGTGTCTATTATTTAGTTTCAATCAATTAGTTTCAACATCAAGGTTTCTATATACAGGTTGCAATGAAAGATGCTATAATATTCTCTATATCATTCAACTATCCTTGATGCAGAATACTTGCCCAAGCTGACAGTTGTCACCCAACTGTCTGATCTCATGATTCCTCAATAAATCTTGTTAAATGTCCTTAAATCAATATGGCTGTTAATAAGCCATCACTGGTATGTCTCTGAGATGAGGTGCATCAGGCCAAGGATTGTCCCTATGTCAACTATAGTAAAGTCTCATGCATTTTCCCTTAGCTGTACCATGATAAGGCCATGGATGTCGGATATGCATCAAGAGTTAACTCTGTTCAATATTTGGACACATGCAAGCTTGTGAACTGTGTCCTTGTATGTGTAGTCTCTGATTTTGAAGAGCACCAGGAGCTTTCTGGGGAGATAGCCCCAAGGCACACCATACATATGCTCACCACCTGTCTGTACCCAAACCCAATCATTGCAACTTGCCTGGTTCCTGAAGAGTTAGGTACCAGTGCAGCATGCCCTGTGGATGCCATAAATGTCAGTTTCCTGGAATGCTAGAATAGAGATTACAAGTTGGGTTAGTAGTTCAACCAGAAGGAATCAAAGTATGGCAAGATCTTCATGAAGGGGGCATTTAGTAGGCAGGTTATTTTGACTATATGAAATCAATTCCACACAGATGCTCTCCAGTGAGATACCTAAGACCTTGCAAAAATCTATCACATTGGAAACATCATCACAATGCCCCTTCAGGATACTACAATTGGTGACTGGCATAGATATGGAATTTGCTTTATCTAAATATTCCATAATATCAGCAGGGAGATCAGCCCCATGATGTCAAAGAGAATCCAGGTTCAAAAATCTCATTCAGATCACATGCTGGCAACCATAACTGTGTAGAATCTGTCTTGTGGCATCGTTTTTATTTGAACGATGCCACCCCTCCTTGATTTGTTCCTTACGTGCAACTTGAAGCTTGCCAAACTCTGTTGAATACATCTGACTTTTAGCAAACTGGTATATGTGATCCTGAAAATGGCTTAGTAGATGCATCTTAAAGAGGTTGAAATAAGATTTTCTATGAATTAGTTGCATACGTTGTCAATCTCTTCTTCACAATCCTGCTCCTGTACCCGATATGAGTTAGATTTTGCAACACATTGGTTTACCTATATTCTCTAATGTCATAGATCCCTTTGCTGCTCATCAACATTTGCCCATGTCCTCTTCGATATTCAAAGCCCCAAGAAGAAATCTCTCTTATCGTAAAACCGATTGAGACATTGATCCATATAATCCAGGGTCTCAGGTGTATGGCTTCAATATTGGGCCATCAAAGTAAAATTAAGTAATGACCTGATACAGGTGAGTGCATGTTTGAATGGTAATACTTACATACTCTCAGGCTGCCTCAATGCCATGGTGAGAACTACCAAAACACAATGCCCCAGGTTCCTCATCTCTTTTCCTTGCCACTGCGTAACCTCACAATATGCTTTTTTGATTGCAAAGAATCCTGAGTATAGTTGTAAAGCCTTCCAGGCATCGTTAAAAGCCTGCAGTCATCCATGTTTCTTGAGGATCCTTGAACCCAGTCCATCATATGCTTGAATAGTGATAAATAAACTGTAGGGAGTAAATCTCACTTGGGCAGATCGGGTGCTGAAACGCATTGAAGCCTATGAAAAATATTCCATCCTATCTTGATACCAAGTGCATCAAACATAGCATTCATGTCTCTAGACCCAGAGGTTGTCGACCAATACTCATTCTCTTGTTTGAGATGCTTGTATGTGGCATAATCTCGCATCCAATACATCTCCAGTACATTGGTTCCTAATGCATCAGGTGGTACCTCACAATTCAGACAGGTATTGGATTTTACTCCATGTTGTGCAATGTTTTCCAAATGGTCCACAATGCATACAGGCAAGATAGGGAAGTACTGCCAGACCTTCCAGTCTGCAAAGTCAATTGAGACACCATCAAGCCCCGCATCTTGCAAGGGTGACAATATGAGTTCAAATATATCTTGTAGTGTGTCGGCATTGATTTATCTCTACAGGTTATCTGCTGAAAAGGACTGTAGGAACTTGAGCAGGATAGGCAATAGTGCAAGAAGGAGAACTGTCATTGATCCAGGTCTGTTCTGCCTAGTTCATAGGAGATTTCCAGTCATAATATAGATAGGCCACACTTTCTTGTCACTCGAGAGGTTGGTAAGATGCATTTGATCAGACATTCCAATTATTGGAACCAGGGTTGCACTATGTAGAAATGTATCTTCATCCACAAAAATGTTAGCTTGCACCTGGTGCGTCCTGTGCATCTGATGCACAGGGTGCCTGTAATGATATCTGTTAACCAGGACATACTGTCGAATCGACGTCACATCCGGATGCTACCCACTCCTAAGCTCTTACATTGTGGTGACACCTAATTCTGGTGTCTTCCACCCTGACATCACATCCTCACCTGTGTGTATCAGGATTCCACAATACTCACGATGCGCACCCAGGCTCCGCCTATCATCAGGCTTTTCCATCCAGATTCTTTCTACATGATGCTCCTCTTGTCAGGATCCCTGCCTGCATACATGATATGTCCAGATTTTACCTCGACCACGACATCTCATCTTGATGCTACTACTTCATATCTGGACCTCCTCAGGATGCCTTCTGAAGTGTGGTGAATTACCCCTGATGCTGTCAGCACATTGTGCCCGGTATTGTCCAATCTTCCCAACCCCCTCCTGATATCTGATATACTATATTGTGATCACCCTGACACCCTCTGGATGGCTGCTTTTCATAGATTCTACAGTGAATATTGCCCTGATCATTGTTTTGCAATATGTCCTTTAGTTTCTATTGTAGTCTCGTCATAGTAAGCTAAATGAAATCTATTACAAATAATCTTTACAAGTTCTTAACTCCCCTTAATCACCCTCGGTGTCAGTCCCACCCCCCCTGCTTGTCATCATCTGGCTTACGATGACATCCCCACTGGTACTGCTTGCACATCCTGAGAATCCCCAAGACTCAACAAGACCCCCTGGGATGGATAAGAGATCCCCACTGATGCTGCTGGCACTTCCTGAGAATCTACAAGGCTCAACAAGACCACCCAAGATAGAGATGGAATCCCCACTGGTGCTGCTTGCACTTCCTGAAAATCCCCAAGGCTCAACAAGACCCCCCGGGATAGAGAAAGGATCCCCGCTGGTACTGCTTGTACTTCCTGAGAATCATCCAGAGAATCATCAGGACTCAGAGGACCCAAACCTTGTAACTGAAGCTCCCAGGCTACTGATGTCTGGCTCAAGTCAAACTAGCTGTCAGTTTCAGGTGACAGATTCCGATATTCCTGATGTCCCACTAGGTCCAAGTTCCGGTGATTAGTGTGTTGTGGTACAGGCTGTGTAGAAGTGTGGTTGGATATCCGACTCTCGAGCTCAGCACTGATGGCTTCTCAATCATCATCGTATCCTTCACGGTGGTCCCGCTGCACCCTGTGAACTTGCACAACCCTCTTATCAATTGTTTGTCGAATATTTTCGACAATCATATCCTGGATCCTTCTTGGGCACTTACACCAAGTTTCTTTTTGCCAGTCAAAAAGGTCTTGTATGTTTGGTAACAGGTTAGCTGCCCTGGTCACAAATGAAAAGTTGGATGATCTGGACACTCACCCCGGGCTGCCTCAGGCTTGAAGTCCCTGAGCTCCTAATATATCCCTGTTTACCATGCACACAGTGTATGGCAGATTATGGTGCATGTCAAGCAGATCATAGTGCCATTGATGCACGCAAGAAACCCGGCATCCACAATACCTTGGATCTTCTTCCCTGCAAAGTACTTAGGGAAAATTGCCTCAGGAATCTGGGGCATAAGGAATCGTAATGTCAGGCCCTATTTTACGTCCAATTGCAGTCAGTAGTGGTCACTATATGGTAGGCATCTGGTGGAGAGAAACATTATACCCTCTCAGGTCAGACATAAACCTGTCCCATCCCAGCAGATAATCAACTCGGCATGCCATAGCTGTGGGATTGTCAGGCAGACTGTATAATTCCTCAATCTCTTTCTTCACCTCATGTATAAACTGGGATCGTACTCCAGAGTGTTTTTGGCGTAGCTTTCTAGGTTAATATTGCATTCTGCATTGTGTCATATCTGCCTGAGTCCACTTACCAAACTTATGCACTGCTCTGTAGGTTGGATGTTTTTGGGACCTGCAATATTAGCAAGTGCAGTATCATAAACTTTGTGCACCTGGGCCGTCAGAGTAATAACATTCAGGAGTAGCTGCTCAAACAGGGTGTACTGTAGAATCAGAGTCTTCGTATCATCTAATATGGCCCTTTCCGTACCTGTCACTACATTTCGCTGAGAGTGAGGAGCTGGACTAGAGATCAGGGTACTAGACACAGGACCATGCAGGCTACCCAGTGGGGATGATAACCATGCATCACTCGATGATGGGAACATTGAAGGACTGTAGGCTCTCTTTCGAATTATGCATGCAAGATTTGTGGTTGTACGCCAAGTAGCACCTATCTCCTGAGACACTGATGTGGTCAAAATGGGTATAGTTCTCGCCCAATTGTCTCCCTTTCTGTTAGCTACTTGTGAGCCATAATCATGTCTTGATGTAGGGCCATCCCCAATATCGATGCCTTCTCCATCAGGTTCGGTGTCTGATTCTGTTTCATCTGGTCCGTGTGAGATTTGGTACTCATCACTACTATCGTCCGATAGATGCACTGTTTCGGTATTTGGTTGATCATTGGGTTCTGTTTTGTGTTCTGTATGTACCGTGGTCAGCATTGTGCCCTTCCATTGGTGCTTCAGTGCTCTTCCTAGTAGACTTGCAATCGGAGTTGGAGAAGAATCCCGAGTTGAGGACGCATCTTGAGATTTGTTTTGATGTATTCTGGGTCTCCCTTGTCCGGATCCCATGGTACTGGGTTGCACATCACCTCTACCTCTATATAGATTGCCGACTCGGGGCACTGGCTGACTGTGTGTATTGGCCTGTTACTTATTCATGGTGTAATAGGGTAGTTAAAGTAACGTAAGTTAGGATTCAGGCCAGAGTAAAATCGTAGGTATCTCAACCACAGTTTGGTCAAGATCAGGAGTTTGTATAGTTTTCTTGAATTGTATGCAAGATGTCAGGTCTTGTACATAGGGCTCACTAGGAGGGGGAGGCGGCATTGTAACGGGGGCATCCTAAGGGAAGATGGATTTCAAGTTCGCGACTGCACTGAAGTGACTCAAGGATCAAGAGTGATAATCAACAGTAGAGTAAAGAAGAATCAAAACTGTAAAACTTAATATCATTATGTAATGACCCACCAGAGAGTGTCTCACAGTAAACTATTCTTACACCCATACTGGAGACTTTGAGGTCAATGGTTAAGGATAGTTGGGTTCACAATAGTGGATAACTATACATACTATAAGATCATAGTATAAAAGGCAGGCTCGGGAAAGGCTTGTGTAACGAGGCCTGAGTTACCCTGCTATGAGGTCCAGGTTACCCTACCATAAGGTCTGAGTGACCCTGACACGGCACCCAAGTTACCCTACCTTGCATTTAGAGGTACTTACTTGGGGCAGGGGGCGATGCTATAAGCATTGGGCACTCTGGTAAAATCAAAAGGCAACAAACCTAGTAGCCTTTGGGGGACTATAGGAGGAACTACAGGGCTCTGAATGCCCCAGGACTTTACAGAGGTATTCCTAACATCCCCCTGCGGCCCCAGTGTAAGGACCGCACGTCATGGGCTTACGGTTGTTGAGTTGCTCTATTCCTTATGAAAGTAACAGAGTGGAGGCACTCTTGTAACACCATATAGGTTGTAGCCATCTGTCCGACCGGATCCTGTCCGCAGGATATATGAGAGGGCATAGAGTGTGCTCAAGAGGAAGGGCTATCTTCTGGTACGGAATAAGGGTAAAATGGACAAGAACTAAAGGGGTTAGTCAGGTAATACTGGAAGGACAGTCCAGAGTATGCGAGGGAGTCCTGGGTGGCCCGGAAGATGGTGAAGCATCTCTGGGAAGGTGAATCGCACATAGGCGCAACTTGTACCCAATAACTGTAAGACTATTAGGGTTGTTTGAGAACTCTAAGAGCATGATTCTTATCATGGTAGGGGTGCTTTCGGGGAGTTGACTGGGGTTAGCGCCCACCAGTCCAATCACCAAGGTACCCCATTGGGGGAGCCAAGTAGACTTTCCTATCAAGCAAACACTTGATTAGTATGAAGTAGAAGGTTCAGCTCGATCATGAGAGCTATGTCGACTAAAGGCTTTCATAGATGAAATGCATATGGGTATGAGAGTTTGTAAATGGTATATCTCCTCAGTTGCATGATAGTTCGCCACTAGCATGTCAATGATGTAAAGAGTTTTTCTCCTGCGGTCCCATTAGAGATGCAGCACTGAAACACTTAATGTCGGAAGGAGATTTAGCCTGAGCGGACCAACATCCACAAAGGAATATTGTGCTGGGTGGTGTGTGTTGGCCAGCCTGGAGGAGATGGGTGTGCTCATGATTAAGTTAGAGTAGTGATGGGTGAGAACTGGCAGTATATGATATTCTACTTAAACTATATGCCAGTCCCATTCGACTCTGGCAATCAACTATCTCTCGAGAAACTTACCGAGTGAAGCTGCGGCTTAATGATATCAAGTTTTACTGTTTTAATTCTTCTTTACTCTACTGTTGATTATCACTTTTGATCCTTGATTCACTTCAGTCTGGTCGCGAACTTGGGATCCATCTTCCCTTAGGGCGCCCCCATTACACGTTAAGCCACAGCTTCACTCAGTAAGTTTCTCGAGAGGTAGTTGATTGCCAGAGTAGAGTGGGACTCGCATATAGTTTAAGTAGAATATTATATACTGCCAGTTCCCACCCATCACTACTCTAACTTAATCATAAGCACACCAGTCTCCTCTGGGCTGGCCAATACATACCACCCAGGATAATATTCCTTTGTGGATGTTGGTCCGCTCTGACTAAATCTCCTTCCGACATCAAGTGTTTCAGCACTGCATCTTTAATGCAACCGCAGGAGAAAAACCCTTCATATCATTGACATGCTAGTTGAACTATCATGCAACTGAGGAGATATACCATTTATGAACTCTCATACCCATATGCATTTCATCTATGCAAGCCTTTAGTAGACATAGCTCTCATGATCGTGCTGAACCTTCTACTTCATTCTCATCAACTCTTTGCCTGATAGGAAAGTCTACTGAGCTCCCCCCGTGGCGTACCTTGGTGATTGGCCTGGTGGGCACTACTCGCAGTCAACTCCTCGAATGCACCCCTGCTGTGATAAGAATCATGCTCTTAGAGTTCTCAAACAACCCCAATAGTCTTACAGTGATTGGGCATGAGTTGCGCCTATGTGTGATTTACCTGCCTGGAGATGCTTCAACATCTTCCAGGCCACCCCGGGACTACCCGGAAGGCTCTGGACTACCATTCAGGTATTACCTCAGTAACTCCTTCAGGTCTTGTCTGTTTTACACATATTTAGTACCAGAAGATAGCCCTTCCTCTAGAGCACAACCTATGCCCTCTCATCTATCCTTTGGACAGCATCCAGTCAGACCGACGGTGACAACCTATAAGGTGTTACCGGAGTGCCTCCACTCAGTTCCTTTCATAAGGAATAGAGCAACTCAACAACCGTAAGCCCATGACGTGCTGTCCTTACACTGGGTCCACAGGGGGGTGTTAGGAATACCTCTCTAAAATCCTGGGGCATATGGAGCCCTGTAGCTCCTCCTATAGGCCCCCAAAGGCTACCAGGTTTGTTGCCTTTAGATTTTGCCAGAGTGCCCAATCCTTATGGGATCGCCCCCTGCCCCAAGTAAGTACCTCTAAATGCTAGGTAGGGTAACTTGGGTGCCATGTCAGGATAGCTCAGACCTTGTGGTAGGGTAACCCGAACCTCATGGCAGGGTAACCCAGGCCTCATGTCAGGGTAACTCAGGCCTCATTACACGAGCCTTTCCCGAGCGCGCATCTTATACTACAATCTTCTAATATGTCCACTATAGTGAATCTAATTATCCTTACCCATTGAGGTCAAAGTCTCCAGTATGGTTTTAAGAATAGTTTACTGTAAGACACCCTCCGTTGGGTCATTACAGGCATGCAGGATCACTGACTATCACTTGTTATTGAAGCAAAATATTTGCCTGCAAAATGGTGTTTTCAGAGTATTCAACATTATGTTCGTAATAATCAAACCATTCTCAACAACAATTGGACACAAGACTCCGGCATGAAAAATTTAGATGAAATGAGGGTGTTGTTAGGGTGGGTGGATTAATAAAATCTAGCCATGAATGGTATTGTTTACTGACACTATTGGCACTACAGTATTCTCGCATTGCCTAACTAGTACTAGAAGAGTCTGAAATCGTGTCCAGGCATCGAGTCAACATAGCTTGAATGCCCAAGAGCCTGAATTCAAGCAATCTAACCTACTCGCACATGGATGTTACTGATGAGACAGACAGGAGTTGTAGCCTGACTGTTTCTGACCAACTTCAAACCCTGGTCCATCTCATCACTAACCTCAATACCCTAGTAGATAATCGACATACAATGAGCTGACTCTAGGCCAGTTAAAAATAGACAATATGAGATGTGCCAAATCCAGAAAACATCAGACACAATAGTAAGGGGGCATAGTGCAATCACTATTATCACATATCAGGCACTCGAAATCAAAACCGCTAGCAATATGAAATGTCAAAGCAAGGGCATCCCACAGTATCTTTACTATCATATAGAGGCACTCAACATCACAAAAGATCCCGCATTAGTTAGTAAATTTTTAAATTTTTGTTTTGGATTAAGAGAAAAAGCACCCAATCTAAAAACTACCTAATAAAAAGCAACTAAAAAAATTAAGCTACAAAAAAAGCTAGAAAAGCATCATTTACGGGGACCTCGGTGTCTTGTTCCCCACTGCGGTGCAGGGTGGGTCTCCAGGACCGGAGGAAATGGGTCACAGGTAGGGGGGTGAGAGGCAGCCTGTGGGGGGGCCCGGCGCAAAGACGGGGCTTGCCGCACAGGAGGGGGCATTGGAGTCTAGACAACTGGTGGAGTCAGGAAGCAGGCAGCAGGGGAAGAGCTGCTGACAGTGCTGGGAGTTGTAAGGACCTCAGCCATCCAAGGCTGCTATCGGACAAGATCATGCAACCTTCTGTGCATGTCTTACTCCAACAGGCCAGAAGGCTCACCGGCAGAGATGGGGGGGGAGTCCAGGCTCATGGGGGGAGGAGGGCTCGAGGAACCCAGTTCCTTGTCGATTTCTTTGTCCTCATCCTATGTGTTTGTGATTAGCTCAGATGGTAACCGAAATATGGTTGGGGTTAGAAACTTCCATCTTCGATCACAATAGTGTGTTTGCCAAGATCTTGCCCGTCCTCCTACTCCTCCTCCTCCTCCTCCTCCTCTACCTCATCCACCTCCTTCTCTTACATGGTCTCCCCGATATCTTCGGCCTACCCACAGCGATCCAGGACATTGCAGTCCAAGAAGGCATATCTGCCGTGGGCTGTCATGGGGGTCTGGTCACAATCCTCTCCCTCACGGAGGCATGGCTCCAGGACCATCAGGTCCAAGAGGTGTTTGCCATCATTGGCAAGGAGCCAGGACAGGATGTCTTCATCTTCACGAAGAAAGATGAGTTCCGTGAGTGGGAGAGGATTGGAGGGTGCCTGACAAAGTAGCTGAGCACCCTCACCAGTTGCCCTAAAGAGATATCGGGAGCATCAGATTGCCCCCTCCACATACTGCTCCTTGACTAACCTGTGCACACTTTCGATGCTCAGTGGTACCATGACTCCCCAGGCGATTCCCTGGTCAGAGTCATTGGCACACCAGGGGTGGCCAAGGAATGTATGGCCAGTTTCTTGGGTACCTGACCGACCAATGATAGGGATCCTTATTGCCCATCGGCAATAAGGGGAGGCCCAATCCGATTGAACCACTGACAATATGTGTTAGTACAAGGATAGCATATAATATATGCAAGGGGGCGACACTTACTCAGAGGTCCCACGACCTCACCACCAACTTTCTTTCCCTCCACCACATGATGCCCGTTTGACATCCTCAGGTTCTTAGCCATATCACGGAACAAGAACCTGAGGTGGCACTCCACTTCCCAGATGTTGTCGGCCTGGTGCTTTTCTTTAACAAGCGCGAGCAGGGCCACAACCGGGGGAAGGCAGCAAACATACACAATGACTGAATCCAATTCAGATTCGGTCAGCCAGTGGAGATTTAGGGAGACACTGGTCAAGTGCTCTGTGACACGGTCACACCAGACACTGTACAACATAGTGATCTGGCGTGGGTGTGTGGACCCACACCAGCCTTTCGTGTACACTATGTCACCATAGCGTCCCCTATGAGCATTAGTTTAAATGTTTCTGACAGATGAGGGTAGGTTGGGTTTCACTTACCAGGAATCCTCCACCGCTGGCTTGAAGGGTAGCCTCTCTGACAAAGTCAACTGGCTCAAGCTGTTCACACCCATGCATACCAATGCTCTCCATTTCCCACTCCACTCATGCAGCACAACTGGCTCAGCAGCAGGACGCCTAACAAAAAAAAGGAAAGGTGAGCAATTATCACATGATAAAACTTAGACAGACTCTACTTACTTCCCCATCCGGACTTCACTTCCCCAAGGTTGAACTGCTGGAAGGACAGGGGCAGCAGGAACGACAGAGACAGGGGGATGTCTGAGAGCAAAAGAAATGTTAATATTACCCACTCCAGACAGTCAATGGTGTTGTGGGGTGCACTTACTTTCCCTTGTGCACCGGTCATCTGATCAACGTCCAAGGCACCATTGGAGTTAGAGGAAGGGGAAAAAAAAAGAAAAAAAAAGAAAGAAAAATGACAATTCCAGGCGGGGGGGGGAAGACCCTCCTGTGAAGAGACAGAAGGAAGAAGAGAAGTAGAGAAGTAGAGAAGTAGAGAAGGAGAGAAAGAGAGAAGGAGAGAAAGGGTCTTCTTGTTATCTTCCTCTGTGGTAGAGAGAAGAGAAGGAAAGGAGGAAAGAAGGAAAGGAGGGAAGAAGGACTGAGTTTATATACCCTACATATATAGGTTGCACACTGCACATCCACACCTGACATGCACAACTCATGTGTGCGCCTGATGTGCATAGGGTATAGCAGAAACAATGTGTGTGCATTTCCTTGTTTGTTTGTACACCCCATTGTACCTGCAAACAATGCTCAGATATTGTCAGATGTGCGAGTATTGTTTGCGGGTACAACAGGGTGTACAAACAAACAAGGAAACATATACATATTGTTTCTGATATACCCTGCGCACATCAGTGGCACAAGTGCGGTGCACACATGAGGTACACATGTGCGAACCCTATGTGTGTAGGGTATATAAACCTAGCCCCTCTTCCCTCCGTTCCTCCTTTTCTTCTCTTCTCTCCACCACAGGGGAAGATAAGAAGAAGACATTTTCTCTCCGTCTCTCGTTTTCTACTTCCCTTCTTCCTTCCATCTCTTAATAGGAGGCTCTTCCCCCCCCTCCACCTGCAATTGTCTTTTATCTTTTTTTTTCATTTTTTTTTTTCACCTTCCTCTAGATCCGATGGTGCCTTGGATGTTGATCAGATGTCCAGTGCACAAGGGAAAGTAAGTACACCCCACAACACCATTGACTATCTGGAGTGAGCAATATTAATGTTTCTGTTCCTCTTAGATGTCCTGCTGTCTCTGTCGTTCCTACTGTCCTGCTGCCCCCATCCTTCCTGTGGTTCGACCACTGTGAAGTGAAGTCTGGATGGGGACGTAAGTAGATTCCATCTAAGTTTTATCACGTGATAATTACTAACCTCTCTGTTTTTTTGTTAGGGGTCCCACTGCCAAGCCTATCGAGCTGCATGGCCGGAGTGCGAAATGGATAGTGCTGGCGTGCATGGTTGCAAACAGCCTGAGCCAGTTGACTTTGTCAGAGAGGCTACCCTTCGAGCCACCGGTAGAGGATTCCTTATATGTGAAACCCAACCTACCCTCATCAGTCATAAACATTTGAACTAATACTCATAGGGGACGCTATGGCAACATAGCATACGCCAAAAGCTGGTGTGGTTTCACACACTCATGCCAGATCACTGTTGTGTACAGTGCCTGGCACAACCATGTTAAAGTGCACTTGACTGGTCACTCCCTGGACCTCCGCCACCTGACCGAATCCGAATTGGCTTCAGTCGTTGGGTATGCTCGCTTCCTTCCCTCAGTCACGGCCTGGCTCACACCTGTTAAAGACAAGTACTGGGCCAATGATACCTGTGAAGTGGAGTGCCACCTCACACGCTTGGTCTGTGACATGGCCAGGAACAGGAGGACATCGAACGGACATCGTGTAGTGGAGGGAAAGAAGGTTGGTGGTGAGGTCAAGGGACCTCCAAGTAGGTGTCGCACCCTCCCATATATTGTATGCTATCCTTGTGCTAACCCATATTGTCAGTGACTCAATCGGATTGAGCCTCCTGTTATTGCCTATGGGCAATAAGGATTCTTATTGTTCGTCAGTCAGGTGCCTGAGAAACTGAGCACCCATTCCTTGGTTACCCCTTGTGTGCTAATGACTCCAACTAGGGAATCACCTGACGAGTCATCCCATCACTGAGCATCAAAAGTGTGCTCGCAGTAGTCAAGCAGCAGCGTGTGGAGGGGGCAATTTGATGCCCCTGATATCTTCTCTGGGTGACTGGTGAGGGCACTTGGCTACTTAGTCAGGCACCCTCTGATCCTCTCCCACTCGGGGAACTCATCTTTGTTCGCGAAGGTCAGGACATCCTGGCGTGGCTCCTGGCTAACGATGGCAAACACCCCTTAGACATGATGGTCCTGGAGGCACACCTCGGTGAGGGAGAGGATTGTGACCAGACCCCTGCACCTGCCCATGGCAGATATCCCTTCTTTGAGTGCAAGGTTGGGGACTACTGTAGGCAGGGCGGAGATATCAGGGAGGTCATGCAAGAGGAGGAGGTGGCAGTGTTGGAGGTGGAGAATGTGGATGTGGAGGTAGAGGAGGAGCAGGAGCAGGAGCAGGAGGAGCAGGAGGAGAAGGAGGAGGTGGAGGAGGTGGAGTAGGAGGAGGAGGCGGAGAAGGAGCAGGAGGAGTGGCAAGGTCCTGGTAAACACGCTATTGTGATTGAAGACGTAAGTTTCTAATATTAACCATATTTTGGTTACCATCTTAGCTAATCACAAAAACATAGAACGAGGACAAAGAAATAGATGAGGAACCGGGTCACTTGAGCCCTCTGCCCACTACAAGCCCAGACTCCCCCCTAGTAGCTGCCAGTCAGCCTCTTGGCCTGTCGGAGCAAGACAAGCACAGAAGGTTGCTTGATCTTGTCCGACAGCAGCCTTGGATGGCTGAGTTCCTTATGACTCCTGGCACAGTTGGCAGCTCTCCCCCTGCTGCCTCCTCCCTGCCTCCACCGGTTGTCCGGACTCTGCTGCCCCCCCCATGTGCACTGAGTCCTCCCTGTGCGCCAAGCTCCCTCTATGCACCAGGCCCTGCCACAGGCTGCCTATCGCCCCCCTACCCCTGACCCAATTCCTCCGGCCCTGGAGACCCCCCCTGTGCCCCGACGAGGAACAAGACACCGGGATCTCCAGAAATGATCCTTTTGTAGTTTTTTTTTTCATAGCTTTCTTTTCTTTTCCATTTTTCTTCTGTTAAGTAGCTTTTTATTAGGTAGTTTTTAGATAGGGAGCTTTTTCTCTTAGTCTAAAAAGAAAAGTCTCAAAATTTACTAACTAATGTGGGATCTTTTGTGATGTTGAGTGCCTCTATATGATAGTAAAGATACCGTGGGATGCCCTTCCTGTGGCATCTCATATTGCTAGGTGTTTTGTTCTCGAGTGGCTGCTATGTGATAATAGTGATAGCACCATGCCCCCTTACTTGGCATGTTGTGTTTTCTAGATTTGGCACATCTCATATTGTCTATTTTTAACTGACCTTGAGTCAGCTCATTGTATGTCAATTATCTACTAGGGTATTGAGGTTAGTGATGAGATGGACCAGGGTTTGAAGTTGGTCCGAAACGGCTGGGCTACAACCCCTGCCCATCTTATCACTACCATCCATGTGCGAGTAGGTTATATTGCCTGAATTCAGTCTCTCAGGTGTTCAAGCTGTGTTGACTTGACACCAGAAGACCATTTCAGACACTTCTTATGCTAGTTATGCAACACGAGAATACCATAGTGCCAATAGTGTTGGTAAACAATACCGTTCGTAGCTAGATTTTATTAAACCCCCCATCCTAACAACACTCTCATTTAATCCAATTTTTTCATGCTGGAGTCTTGAGTCCAATCGTAGTTGAGAATGCTTAGATTATTACAAACACAATGTTGAATACTCTGAAAAATTCTATTTTGCAGGAAAACCTTTTACTTCAATAACGAGTGATACTAAGTGATCCTACAACCCCTTCGGAGCCCTGTTTATTTAACTTGACGCGTCATATATAACACAAGAAATCTATACAAACTTCTCATCTTCACCGAACTGTTGACATGATACCAAAAGGCGGTGGTAACATATTTCTACATTACTTACACCGCATAGTATTGTGATTGCATGACGTCGCATGGTATCACAGTTGCAACAGCATGACATCCTATCATGTCACAGTCATGACAGCATGATGTCCCATGGCATCACAGTCGCAACACCTGTACTTGTACCCCGATCCTCGCACCTTCTCCTGTGTAACACCATATTATCTTCTACGGGTCTCCCCACTCCAGCTATGTCCTCCCACTGCCAAACCATTTTATCAAGTCATTCTAATTTCTACATGCACCAGCCTCTTTGTGTAACCTCTGTGAACCTTATTTCTGACCAACCACTCAGGGGTGGCAGAGGGAGAAAGTTACAAACCAGTGTAAATCTCTCTATATAGGGCTTCATGGCTGGTATACCTTTGGGACCGAGGTGCGAGATTTCTCAGGTTGTGAGAATTGGTATTCCGATTGGTTTACATCTATTTGTGGAGCCTCTCCTCTGTGCAGATACTCACAAAACTAGAACTGACCATATTCTCAACAGACTACCTTGTGCTCCACAATTCTAAATGCACCATATCATGCTACATCTTTCTCAACTCCCCCAGCATCGTACCAATAATGGTACACTGGGAAACCTTTTGCGTCCCCCCTACTACCAAACACCCACTGGTATAAGACAAAGGCCGGGGAGCAAGGAGCCGGTAACAATTGATACTACACTTTATCCTACAGTGAACTCCCATGTTGATGGAAGGGCTGCCTAGATGAAGCTCTCTCAGCCCAAGGGCAAGCAACCAAGGCTCAGGCCAAGGACCGATAGCAAAATGGAAGGCTGGTTTGATAAGGGAATGTCCCTGACCTGGGAGGACCTGGCAGCCAGTGAGGAGGCAAAGGAGAGGGGTGAGAAGGTGTTTCGCATTATTCAGTTCAAGCAAGGTATGCAATAGCAGTCATGTAGTACATGTTATGGAACAGTCAAATAACACATTCTTAGAAAACATTATCAAAGTATTCTTCAATATAGATATTGAGACACACAATTCCTGTCCACACGGGGCTGGCCTGCAAGCGCTATCCATGGAACTATATGATGCACTCAGTGCCTCATATCAGCAAGTCAACATTGGCGCAGGTGAGCTGTAAGTGGCCCTCAATCACTACGATCGCCACCTTTTTGTTGTATTTGCCAATCCAGCCTGTGCTATATACGGTAAGGAGGTTAGAGCAAGGCTTGTGAAGCAGGCAACAGACAACATTATGAAGTACTGTGAGATTCTGCCGCTGAGGTGTCCACACAGCATAAGGTACAATCTTACTGAGGATTGACTCCTGTAAAATCCACGACACAATGGCTATCTAAACTTACGCTGTGGGGTGTTCCATTGGGGCATTTAGGCACAACAGGGACATGAGTACCTAGGACCCGTGTTGAACAAGGATACCAATGACGTCAGTTAAAATACATGCGGAGACCTACAAGCGCTCCTTGCCTCATTCCAGAATATCACACAGCTTAAGTGGTTGCTTCTCGGGGCTATTGACAGGCCACAACGTGACCCAATGCAGTCCACTATTGAGCTATTACCCCATCACTTCCGGAATCTCAAAACCAATTATGACAACGAGTACGTTTCCCTACATGCGTGCCTCATCAACATCGTAACGGAGCCGCACCTGGACCAGGGTGACCTTGACTGGATGATGAGTGCACCATTGGGACAGTTTGAAGAGGCTAGGTTTTGTGTATTTGATTTGGAATGGTGCTTTCACTTTCCTGCGGGTTCGATCTCAGGCATCCGTGGTCACAAGCTGATCCACTTTACAAGGCTCTAGACTAGTTCCCAACTCTGCTCGGTTTCGACTATGTATGGGTCCCTGCCATGGCATGTTTTTGGGAGTCAGACAGAGGCAGATGCTGGTACGGGGCAGATGCATAAGCGGAAGCATGATTACGTGAATGGCACAACTTTCCCTGATCTCCAGAATGAGGGTTCTGATTCTGAATCCTTTCTGAGAAATTAACTTACCTTAATTGCATGATGGGATGTATCTGCCCTCCATTGTGTTGGATCACCCCAGAGGGCATGTGGCTGTATGGATATGTGGATATGTAGATTTGTGGCAGATCAGAATAAAAAATATAATATGAGAACAATTGATAATGTAGCCAGGAACAACGTTCCTAAGCCTACCATGATGGGTAACTAATATTCGTGAAATAAGCTTCTCATTTGCACAAGTGTCATGATACGAAGTGACGTTGCATGATGGCCCATGAAGGGGAAGTAGCTTGAGTTATAACAGAGAGGATGAGGTGATCTGATAAGATGTGGTGATAAAAGACGTGAAGCTACAAGTGATAAGCCTGTTTGGATACTAGTTGCAGTTCACCGTGTGCAAACCCCTTGACCCAGTATTCCACTGACATGCATCAAGATCAACACTATACAGTACTCCTACATCTCATAATATATAGAGGACTGCCAAGATTGACTAGGTAGACTTTCACCATGGCTGTCAAATGTCCATTTTGTCGCCAAAGATATGTGCAGGTAGGTGCATACGAGAAACACCTACGAACTGTGCATGCAAATCTCGACATCGTACTTGCCTCTACCATATAACATGCACCTTTCGTGAGTCCTATTAATGACACGGAAATAGACCTAGTCCTCGACCTGGAGGTAAAGTCCGAGAACGAACGGTCCGATTCAGACTATGAATCTAATCCGGACCCCACTGGATGCGATGCCGACGCATTGAATAATGACATCTCACATGAGTCTGATGCTGAAGTACTCAACCACAATATCTCACTGATGGCTGGCAGACAAGTGCATTACCCAGGCGCCAGGGAAGCGATTGGAGACATGAGCGGCTTTGAGGATGAACACCGTACTCTGTGCCAGGATCCATGGGCCCAGATTGCCAATGCTCATGATTTCAAACTTGCATCCTGGTTCATTCAGAGCAAGGTCTCGAAGTCTCGAATCAATGAATTCTTTTCCAGCGGGCTGGGTAGTTCTGCTTCAGTTGGCTCTAGTTCAATGCACATGCTGGAGAATCATCTCCGATCATTGGACCCCTACAGTGCTTATCTACAATGGTTTGAAGGCGAAGTTGGCGTTGGCAAGAGAATGCAGCATTTCTTCCATCGGAATGTCCTTGACTATGTCAGATATCTTCTTCAGCAGATAGCATATAGGGATGACTTGGTCTACATGCCGCGGCGTGAATATGACCAGAATGGACATAAGATATATGTCGAAATGCATATGGAAGACTGGTGGTGGGACATCCAAGTACTGTACACCCTGCTTTGCAACCTCCTTCATCAGGGCATAGGCTAACCGTTTATAGGATTCACTTCCACGTGGTGCAACTCTGGTTCCAATAATTGGAATGTCCGATCAGGCTCATCTTACCCACTTCTTGGGTGACAAGAAAGCGTGGCCTGTCTATATTATGACCGGATATCTCCTATCGACTGGGCGTAACAGACCGGGATCAATGGTGGTTCTCATTCTTGCACTATTGCCCATCCTTCCCAAGTTCCCACAGTCCTCTTCAGCAGACAACCTGCAGAGACAAATCAATGCCGAGACACTACAAGGTGTATTTGAACTCTTACTGTCACCATTGCAAGATGCGGCACTTGACAGTATCTCAATTGACTGTGCGGATGGGAAGGTCTGGCAGTGCTTCCCTATCTTGTCCAGGTGGGTTACGGATCATATGGAAAAAGTTCCACTACACGGAGTAAAATCTAATGCCTGATGAAAATGTCAGGTGCCTCCTGATGCATTAGGAACCGATGTACAGGAGATGTATCAGATGCGAGATTATGCCACATACGAACGTCTCAAACAAGAAAATGAGCATCTGTCGACAGACTCTGGGTTGGGAGACATGAATGCCACGTTTGATGCACTTGGTATCAACATGGGATGGAATGTTTTTCATTGGCTTCAATGGGTTTCAGCACCTGATCTGCACAAGCCAGATTTGCTCCATACACTTTATTTGGGACTATTCAAGGATATGATGGACTGGATTCAGCGATTCCTCAAGAAACATGCATGGCTGCAGGCTTTTGACGATGTCTGGAAGGCTTTACCACCATGCCCGGGATTCTTTGGGCCCAAAAAAGCATACTGTGAGGTTACGCAATGGCAAGGAAAGGAGATGAGGAACCTGGTGCATTATTGTTTGGGAGTTCTTGCAGCGGCATTGAGGCAGCCTGAAAGTATGCAAGTATGAACATTCAAATGCGCACTCACCTGCATCAAGTCATTGCTCGATTTCACTTTGATGGCCCAATATAGAAGCTATACACCTGAGACCTTGGACTATATGGAACAATATCTGAATCGGTTTCATGATAGGAAAATATCTTCTTGCAGTTTCGACATATCGAAGAGGACATGGGCAAAGGTTGACGAGCAGCAAAGGGAGCTATGACATCAGAGAACACAGATAAACTAATATGTTGTGAATTCCAACCAGCGTCGGCTACAGGACCAGGATCGTGAAGAAGAGATCGACCAATGTATGGAACTAATCCATACGGAATCTCATCCCAACTTCATTAAGATGCATCTACTAAGTCATTTTCAGAGTCACATATACCAGTTTGGCAACATTCAGATTTATTCCACGGAGTTTGGCGAGCTCGCGCATAAGGAACCAATCATGGAGGGGTGGCACCGTTCGAATAAAAACGATGCTGCAAGACAGATCCTGCACGGTTATGGTTGCCAGCATGCAATCTGAATAAGACTTTTGAACTTGGATTCCCTTCGACATTGCAGGGCTGATCTCCCTGCCAATGTCATGGAACATTTGCATAAAACGAATTCCGTATCCATGCCAGTCACCAATCATATGATCCTGAAGGGGCGTTGTGATTTTGTTTCTGATATGATGCATTTTTGCAAGGTCTTGGGTATCTCACCAGAGAGCATCTGTTGGGAATTGATTGGATATAGCCGGAATAGCCTGCCCACCGAATGCCATCTTCCTGAAGATCCTGCCATACTTCGATTCCTTCCGGTTGAACTACTAACGCAACTTGAAATCCCTATTCTAGCATTCCAGGAAACTGACATTTATGACATCCACAGGGCATGCTGGACTGGTACCCGACTCTTCAGGAAACAGGTGAGTCGCAATGATTGGGTTTGGGTACAGATGGTTGGCGAGCATATGTATGGTGTGCTCCAGGGTCATCTCCCTCGAAAGCTCCTGGCCCTCTTCAAAATCAGATACCACATGCACGAGGACACAGTTTGCAGGCTTGCATGTGTCCAACTATTGAACGTGGTTAACTCGGGATGCATATCCAATGTCCATAGCCTTGTCACAGTACAGCTAAGGGAAAATGCATGAGGGTTTACTATAGTAGAGATAGGGACAATCCTAGGCCTGGCGCACCTCATTCTGGAGACAGACCCAGGATGGCTTGTTAACAGCCATATTGATTTAAGGACATTTAACAAGCCCTCCATCTGACGAGATACTGTCTGTAGGATATAGGAGAGAGCATAGGGTGTGCTCCAGAAGAAGGGCTATCTTCTAGTAGCAAACATGTGTGAAATGGACAAGACCCAAAGGACATACTCAGGTAATATTGGAAGGGTAGTCCAGAGCCTCCTGGGTAGTCCCGGGGTAGCCAAGAAGATGTTGAAATATCTCCAGGCAGGTGAATTGCACATAGACACAACTCATGCCCAATTGCTATAAGACTATTGGTGTTATTTGAGAACTCTAAAGTATGATTCTTATCATGGTAGGGGTACCTTTGGGGAGTTAATTGTGGGCAGCACCCACAAAGTCAATCACTAAGGTACACCAATGGGGCAGCCAAGTAGACTTTCCTATCAGGCGAAGACCTTATTAGAATAAAGTAGAAGGTTCAGCTTGATTGTAAGAGCTATGTCTACTAAAGGCTTGCATAGATGCAATACATATGGGTATGAGAGTTCATCAGTGGTATCTCTCCTCAGTTGCATGATGGTTTGCCACTAGTATGTCAATGATATGAAGAGTTTTTCTCCTCCAGTTGCATTAGAGGTGCAGCACTTAAAACACTTAATGTCAGAAGGAGATTTAGCCAAAGTAAACCAATACTCACAAAGGAATAATCTCCTTTATGGTGTGTATTGGCAGCCCAGAAGAGACGAGTGTGCTCGTGATCAAGTTAGAGTAGTGATGGGTGGGAACTGGCAGTAAATGATATTCTACTTAAACTATATGCGAGTCCCGCTCTACTCTGGCAATCAACTACCTCTCGAGAAACTTACCGAGTAAAGCTGTGGCTTGACGATAATAAGTTTTACTGCTTTGATTCTTCTTTACTCTACTGTTGATTATTACTTTTGATCTTGAGTCACTTCAGCGTAGTCATGAACTTGGAATCTATCTTCCCTTAGGACACCCCCATTACAGAAATCTTGATGCATTGTGTATATAGGTTGGGATCCAAATGAGAGGAGCATCATGTAGAAAGAATGTAGATGGAAAAGTCTGATGATAGGTGGCACCAGGTCACAAATTGTGAGTATTGTGGAATCCTGATGCACACAGGCAAGGATGAGATGTCATGGTGGAAGATACCAGAATTATGTGTAACCACAATGTGGGAGCTTATAATCAAGTAGTATCAGGATGCAACTAGCTAGAATCAGATGGTGTTAGGATGCAACACCCAAGCATCAGATGATATTAAGATGCAAGAGCACTGAATCAGACATTGACAGGTCACCCTAGATGTAGGGGTTTGTGTCCAGATACTGTCAAGATGCATCAGGCATATGACTTGAAATCAGGATGCAACATCAGTTCAACTGTATTTCCTGATTAATTGTTATCATTACCAGTACCCTGTGCATCTGATGCATAGGATGCACTGAGTGTAAGATAATATTTTTACTGATACCCCTTCAACACAAACTATGATTACCATGCACAAACAGAGAGGATGCAGGAATGAGAAGCTCAAAAGCCTAGAGCTACCACATATGATTATTGGATGAAAATGATACATGAGCAAGCTACCAATATGCTGGGACTTACTCAGGAAGCTATGTCCAAATATTACAATAGAAATACTCTTAACTAACCTGATATTAACATCTGTGATCAAGTTACGCTAAATAGGAAAAGTATATGGACCAAATGACTGTCAAAGAAGTTGAGTCCAAAATTATATGGACTCTTTAAGGTATTAGAACAAAGAGGTGAATGTGACTTGAAACTCAAAATACCAGACTGATGCAAAATATATCCCATTTCATATGTATCATTACTTGAACAGTATCCACTGTGCAACCTACCAGGTTGAGCTCAACCACCTCACCACCCAAAAGAAATGGAAGGAGATTTAGAATGAGAAGTGGAGAAGGTGGTAAGGAGTGAAATAATCTGGTACATGAGGAGAGTTCATGGTTGCAATAAGCAGTTCTGTGAACTCCAATATTTTGTGAAGTGGAATGATTGTTCTGAAGATGAGAACATGTAGGAACCACTTTAACATTTGGAACATGCAGCAGAACTAGTGCAGAAATTTCATAGGTTGAACCCAGAAATGCCTAGAATGGTAGAGGTAGAATAATATGGAAAGGTTTTCCTTATGCGTACAAGCAAATACATGAGGTTTTTCATCCTACTATGTTGGGTTCTAGAAGAAATAATTATGGAAGATGTTCAAGATAAAGTCTAGTGAGGGGGAGCTACTGGTAGATGCATGGACCACCTTCAACCTCTAGCCTACCATTTATTCACTCTATCATAGCCCTGTAGCTCCCTTGTAGGAAATTCACATCATTACCTTACTAAACTCCTATTATGTTCTAACACTTTAGTATACATTATTGACAGCCTTAGCATAATACAATATACATCATGGCTGACCATCTGACCGCATACTGTCCACAGAACCTATGACAGGGCACCTTCCACAATGGGTTAGAAGTTGACTAGACACATTCAGTTAAGGCATTGGCAAGTTATTACCCTATATCTTGAGAGTTTAATATTATATTTTTAAGTAATAGGACATTTTGACGAAAGTATTAGATGGATATCACGAGTCTATGGTGCCATATGGCTTGACTATATGACTCAGCCCACTGCTTTGAATAAAGTAGAGTCAAAAAGACCTACTCAAGAGATAGTGAGTGAGGGATTTTCTGCCTGCTGAACTATTGGTTCGATACTGGTGTAATGACCCCCCAGAGATTGTCTTACAGGGGTTTACTCTTACAGCTATACTGGAAGCCATGAGATTATTAGGTAAGGATAGTCAGGTTCACTATGGTGAACAATTAGGGATGCTATAAGGTTATAGCATTAAAGGTGGGCTCAGGAAAGACTCATGTAATAAGGCCTAAGTTATGCTAGCATGAGATCTAGGTTACCCTAGTATGAGATCTGAGTTACCCTGACATGAGGTCTGAGTTACCCTGACATGAGGTCTCAGTTACCCTGACATGAGGTCTGAGTTACACTAACATGGGGCCCAAGTTACCCTACCTAGCATACAGAGGTACTTACTTGGGGTAGGGACTAATGCTATATAGGTTGGGCACTCCAGTGAAATCTAATTGTGCTAAACCTGGTAGCATTTAGGGGGTTATTGGAGGAGCTATAAGGCTCCAAATGCTCTTAGATTGTACAGAGGTATTCCAAACACCCTTGTGCAGCTCCAGCATAAGGACCAGACATCATGGGCTTATAGTTGTTGAGTTGCTCCCTTTGTAACAAGACAAATTAAGTGGAGGTACTCTTGTAATACTGTATAGGTTGTATCTGTCTGTCCAATCAGATGCTGTCTGTAGGATGTATGAGTGGGTATAGGGTGTGCTCTAGAGGCAGGGCTATCCTCTGGTACTAAATACATGCAAAATGGACAAGGACTGAAGGGGTTACTAAGCTAATGCTGAAGTGCTAGTCAAGAGCCACCTAGGTAGTCCCAGGGTGTCCTAGAAGATATTAAAGTATCTTCAGGCATGTGAATCACATATAGACTCAACTCATGCTCAATTACTGCAAGACTATTAGGGTTGTTTGAGAACTCTAAAAGCATAATTCTTATTATGGTAGGGGTGCTGGCAGGGAGTTGGTAGGTGGTACCATCCACCAAGCCAATCATTAAGGTACCCCAACGGGGGAGCCAAGTTGACTTCACTATCAGGTGAAAGCCTGAGTAGAATGAAGTAAAAGGTTCAACTCAATTGTGAGAGTTATTTCTACTCAAGGCTTGCATAGATGAAATGCATATGGGTATGAGAGTTTGTTAACAGTATGTCTCCTCAGTTGTGTGATAGTTGACTACTAGTGTGTCAATGTTATAAAGAGTTTTTCTCCTGCAGTTGCATTAGAGATGGAGTGCTTGAAACACTTGATGTCAGAAGGAGATCAAGCCAGAGTAGACTGACATCCACAAAGGAATGATCTCCTTGGTGGTGGGTCTTGGTCAATCAGGTGGAAATGAGTGTGCTCATGATTAAGTTCAAGTTAAAGTAGTGATAGGTAGGAACTAGCAGTATATGATATTCTACTTGAACTATATGTGAGTCCCATTCTACTCTGGAAATCAACTACCTCTCAAGAAACTTACTGAGTGAAGCTGTGACTTAACAATATTAGGTTGCGCTGCTTTGATAGTTCTTTACTCTACTGTTAATTATTGTTTTTTGATCTTGGAGTCACTTCTATGTAGTCATGAAACTTGGGATCCATCTTGCCTTAGGATACCTCTGGTACAGCTGAGCAAAAGTCTTCTCATTTCCTGTGGAACTTTATTATGCATATTACATATAGTAACAGTTTGCACAAGCATTAAGACTGAACCACTTATATTTCAGAGAAGAATGATTGGTAGTTACTTCCTACAAGTAACTCACTAAAGTTAAGCTCATATGGCTGATAAGATTAGAGACTACCTACTGGAGGAGTATATGACACCCCTAGAGTAAATAGCAGTTTGAAGATATTAAATGCTAAGCAGGTCAGAATATTCTCAGGGTCAACAAGTGTTTGCACTTTCACAGGATAAGAGATTGTTACTGTAGATATTTAGTTGGTATGGTTATTAGTTGTATCACATGATCACCCTGATGCAGAATATAAATATCGAGGTACTCTCAAGCTATTAGAATTATCAAGTGACAGAGAACAGATCTTATTAATATATTAGTTTATTATCTTAAAACATTTTTATGGACACAATTTCTAGAGATATGTTTCTCACCAAGTCTACCTGATGATCTTCTTTACCTTTATTATTATTAGTAAATAGCCAAGACCCAATCACATCTTTCTTTGCTTGAGCTTCCCCGCAACACTCACCGCTAGTGTGGTCAATACTGAGTACTGTGGAAAAGTTATGGACCAGAGGAGAATTCATGGAAACCTTTTGAAATGCTAGAAGGGATAGCCACAGAGGCTTTAAATGATTTTCACAGAAAGTATCCATCCAAGTTATAGGTATTAGGAATTTGTAAAAAAAGGCCAAAATTACCCAGCTTTTACTCAGGATTATTTCTACCATACCCCTGCAGCCCCAATACAGGGACCAGGTATTGTTACAGTATTACAGGCCAGTGGCATCCCAACACTTTAGCGATGATAAATGACACATTCAGCATAACACCATATATGTTGTGGCCATCTGTCTGACTGGATGGTGTGCGTAGGATATATGAGAGGGCACCTTTAGCGACCCATGAGAAGTTGCATGAAGAGATTTGATTAAGCTTTGAACAAGCTATTATCCTGAACATTACCAGTTAAATATTAGGGCTGATAGGTAATGGGACAATTTATCAAGGCACCATTAGTGACTTGAATATCATGAGCTTATAGTACTAACGGATAGCCATAGGGCTGATCCTCTTCCTTTGAAAGAAGTAGCACCCCAAGAGGATCTATGTGAGAGTTAGTATGAGAGGTTTTGGCCTGGTGCACTATTGACTCGATCCAGGTCCAAAATCCTTTCTATGTCCCACAGGCTTTGTGGCGACTAAATATGCAATGCAATCGCTATGCTCATTCATTCAAGCTGATCACTTTATGTTTTGAGGCAGAACAATTGGTATAGTTGCTATTAGAGTATCATATTCAATATAAGTTCATGTAGTGCAGAGATCGAAGACTGCCTACTGGCAGAGTGTTCAGACCTCCAGAAATAATAGGAGTTTGAAGAGATCAAAGCTAAGCAGGGCAAATAGGGTCAGCAGTGTTCACACTGAGGAAAAATAAGAGGTTTTGATGAAGGTACTTAGATAGTATGGGAGTTGGTTGTAGCTTGCAATAACTCAGATGCAGAATATGAATATCGAGGTACTTGCAGCTATTAGAAACATCATGTAACAGAGAAGAGATCTTATTAATATATTTATTATTTACTCTTGAAAAATTCATTAATACCACAACCTTCTGGACCTACCTTCATGATCTTTGTGTTTGTTCTACTTTACCTTACCTTACTTCAAGAAGTATAAGGCTTAGACTGACCAACACTATCTACAGTTGGGCTACACTATAATAATGGGATGACTGCATAGTGGATGTACCAAAGTGTGGAAATAAAAGATGTCATTAACAGTCTGAGATGGACCTTAGATAAGAGGAGAGTCATGTAATGACTCACCAGAGGGTGTCTTACTGTTGACTATTCTTACACCTATACTGGAGACTATGAGGTTGATAGGTAATGATAGTTAGGTTCACTATATTGGACAAACAAGGATGCTACACATCAGCCAAAATAATGTCTAGTACTAGGTGCATCCTGTGCATCTAACACACAGGGTGCACATAATGATAGCTGTTAATCAGGATGTGACATCAAAGTGAGAGTGCATCAAGACATCGAGGCATGTACCTAGTCCATCTGGACAGAATTGTGACATGAACCCCTATTCCTAGTATTCCCTAACAATGTTTGGCACTTCATGGTTACATCCTGAGCACATCTGGTCCTCAACTGTTGCATCCCAAAGCTGTCTAGTCCTAAGTCAGTACATCACAATAATATCTGAGAAGAGAGTCTAAAATTCAAAACTCCTGACACTATCATACCAGCAGGTTGACACATATAGGCGACTTAGGTCACAATGTTTCTTTTTGTAAAACCATTTCAATTTCATCTTTTCTGTATAACTTTATAACTAGTATACATGAGCAAGATAGATTTTACATGAACATTCATTTAACAGACGAGTACTGGCTCCTGAACAGGGGATAGCTTCCTGGAGACTTAAGCCAGATGGGCACAGGATCTATCATTAGAAAACTGATATTGAGGCGATTCAGGCAGATGTCTGATGGGTGTGAGCAAATGTTTCTTCATCGAGATATCGGTCTTCAAAGTTAGCAGAAATTCTCCAGTAAAGGCTATTTCTATAGTAGCCTGTAGCTCAGTAGAGACTTATACCAGGAGGACATGGGAGGTGGCGTTGGAAGGCTGACATCAGGGGGATTCAGGAACATGTCTGATAGGCATGCACAAATCTCTCAGTGTCAAGATATCTATCTTCAAATATAGCAGGAATTCACGGGCAAAGACTATTTCCAAAGTAGGTTGTAGCTCACTGGTGACTGAGGCGAGGAGGTCATGAGAGGTGGCATTCAATGTTGGCATTGAGGGGATTCCAGAACATGTCTGATGGGCATGAGCGAATGTCTGGGCATTGAGATATCTGTCTTCACGCTTAGCAGAATTTCACCAGTAAAAGCCATTTTCATAGCAGCTTCCAGCTTAGCAGGGACTGATGCCAGAAGGATATGGGAGGTGCCATGAGAATGCTGGCATCGATGGGATACAGAAACATGTCTGACAGGTGCGAGTAAATGTCTGGGCATCAAGATATCTGTCTTTAAAGTTAACAGAAATTCACTAGTAAAGACAATTTCCATAGCAGCTTGTAGCTCAGTAGAGGCTGATGCCAGCAGGATGTGAGAGGTGCTGTTGGAATGCTGGCATCGATGGAATTGAGGAACATATCTGACAGGTATGAGCGAATGTCTCGGCGTCAAGATATCTGTCTTCAAGTTTATCAGAAATCTACCATTAAAGACAATTTATTTGGCAGTCTCTAGCTTGGCAGGAACTGATGCCAGGAGGATGTGGGAGGTGCCATTAGAGAGTTGGTATCGTGAGAATTGAGAAACATGTCTGATGGGTGCAAGAGAATGTCTGAGCATCAGGATATCTGTCTTCAAAGTTAGCAGAAATTCACTGGTAAAGACCATTTTTATTGCAGCCTGTAGCTCAGTAGAGACTGATGCCAGGAGGATGTAGGAGGTAGTATTTGAGGGCTGGCATTGAGGGAATTCAAAAACATGTTTAAGAGGTGTGAGTGAATGTCTAGATGTTGAGATAACTGTCTTCAAAGTTTGCAGAAATTCACTAGTAAAGACCATTTCCATAAGAGGCAGCAATATCATCAGGAACTGTGCTAGAAGTTAGCCAAAGGTTCCCTTAGAACTCTGAGTCAGACATTACATCACGACATCAGGGTGTCAAGATATTGGTCTTTGATTTTACCAGATTAGAGTTTACACAATTTATTAATAGTAGATGTAGATGTTGAATGTATCTAAAAAGGATGATCAGAAAATGCATGTATGAAAACATAACACACTGTGTTACCTAAGATATCAGAAATATCACTTTTTTTTACAATGAATGCAACTGTCATATTCACTCTCTTCAGAGTTATGAGAATGAAATAGACTTGGATATCAGTATACCATATTATTTCATCAAATTGAGGATCTCTATACATCGTTCTAATCATTATTTCAAGACAACTAATCCCCATAGTGGCAATGATTTAAGAAAAAGAGGCAAAGGAGATCATGTTAACTGCTGTTAAGCAGCCTTAACTTTTTTTAACCTAATGTGAATTATGTGCTTGGGGGATCAAACCTTGCCCTAACACTACCCAATTTGATAAGATAATATGCAATTTGAGTCTTCTCCTTTTTTTGTGCCTAATTTGGTTTAATTTTCACAGTCAGTAGCTAATATGTGGCTGTCTGCAACCTTGTGTCTAATCCAAACTCAGTAGGCAAGTGAGCATCCCTGCAGAACTTAGGATGCAACTACTTGTTGAATCCAAACTCAGGAGGTAATAGAGCATCCCCCCAGAACTCAGAATACACTAGGTGCAACTGACTGTAGCTTGCAAACTCTGGATGCAACTGAGTGTCCAATCCAAACTCAGGAGCCAAGCAAGCATCCTGCAGAAATCAGGATGCACTAGGTGCAAGTGAGTGTAGCTTCCAAACTCAGGATGCAACTGAGTATCCCATACAAACTCATGATACACTTCGCACACCAAGTACATGAGAAAGGCACCTTGACTCAGCACACAATATCTATACATCAGATGCCAGATTTCATTTTGCTGATGCAGGACCATGGTATTAAAGGCAGACTCAATAGAGACTCAAGTAATGAGGCCTAAGTTACCCTGACATGAGGCCTGGGTTAGCCTGATATGGTGTCCAAGTTACCCTGAGATGAGGTCCAAGTTACCCTACCTAGCATACAAAGGTATTTACTTGGGGCAGGGGGCAATGCTATAGGGGATGGGTACTCCTGTAAAATCAAAAGGTGCTAAACCTGGTACTGAAAGAACCAAAACCGGTCCGGACGTAAAACTGAAATAATAGAGAAGGTTCACTTCTCTAAGGGGAAACAAACACAGGAAGGGAAATCGTCGGTTGAAAGGTGAACAAACACTAACAGTTGTGGGCAAAACGCCGCTCGCACAGCTGGAAGTCGTATGGTCGTTTTCGGAAAACAAATCTGTCGAAGGGAATCACACTCCAGAAGGAAAGAAAATAAAGTCGGAAAAGGGAAACAAAAATAAATTCGCGTTCGTTAATGCTATCTCATTGTCCGTTTTTCTCGTCTGGTCTTCGTCCCTCTATGTAAAAAGGTACAAACATTCGTCCCTCTTAAAGGAACCTCCTAGACAACAACCCACAAACTCTAAACACCGTCCCATCAACGAAAACCTAGCTACATTTTCCTAGGTCTATGAATTAAAACTAACTTTTCCGCCTCTACCCTTAAACCATTTTTCGTTCCCACAGATGCACTCCCATTTTGTGAAAACATCTACCCAGATGTGTAAATCTCTCCTATCTACAACTTCAAACCACCAGAACCAAAGTAACCACTATAGACAGACTACCAGAATCTACCATCTACCCATTTACTGCACTAATTTTCAATCTCTCTAACCTTCATAGCGTAAATCTGATATATCGAATCCTCTTTGGCCCACTTGCCAGACTCCTTGTACATCTCCCATAGCACCTCGAACGTACTCCACTGCTCCATTGCCACCCGTAACCAATATCTCCGGAATGTGCGATGGGTAATCCGATGACCTTGGAACATAAACAAGAAGATCGTCAAAATGGAAACGTTTGGTTGTTCCAGGAGGGTCGTGAAGATGCCGGACGTGAGCGGAAACACCAGACTTCGAGATTCGTTCCAACATCCTTGGGGTCGTCCATCGAGGCTCCAATTTCTTCCCTTTTTCTTTGGCTTGCTGGAAATCTCTCAACAAAACTAAGTCTCCTGGCTTTGGCTGTCGATATCCAATGGTCATTTTGGCCTTCGTGTTGTCCTGTTTTCTCGCCAAACGAGCAATCGAATCTTCACGACGTTCCTCACGGGAATCAACATATGTGTGCAACTGATCCTCTTGTGATTCAAAGACTTCTGAACTTTGCAGTATTCCTTTCTTCAACCAGTCATCAATTCCAGCTTCTTCGATTCTCGATGTGGTGGGATTAAAACCCATCAGTATTTCGGCTGGCGTATACCCGTGAACTCTGATGCATCTCGAATTGATGCTTAAGACTGCGTTTCGTATCTCTAACCCCCAGCAATGAGAAGAGCCAGAAGATATACAATTCAAGCGAATCCGCCCCATGATTATTTGGACATAACGTTCGCTCAAGCCGACCGACTGTGGGTGAGAGATCGCCGAAGGAAAGTGAATGACACCATGGTCCCTCCACATTTGCGAAATCATGCGTCCGGTAAAATGGCTCCCATTGTCTGTATACACTGTAAGTGGCCATCCAACTATCGGAATAACATGATCCAATAATGCTTTCATGGTTGACATTTGGTCCGCCTTCTTAACTCCCACTGCCCAGAGAAACCGAGAGAAATAATCGATGATGATGAGTATATAGACATTTCCAGTGGCTTCGCATGGTGGGTTGATGGGCCCCACGTAGTCCATACTGATCATATCCAAAGGCTTAAACTGTATGATCGATCGAAGTTGTCCAGCCTTTTGAATCTTCGTAACTCGCTGGGAAGGTTCACAAGAGGAAACCCAGCGACCAATATCGTATGCTCTTGAGGGCCAATAGAATTTCCCATGAGCTCGTCCAAGTGTTATGCCCGTCGCGAAGTGTCCATGACCTTCGTGTAGCCTGGTCAACACCTTTACCACATCGCTTTCGAGAATGCAAGACGCAAGCTCCCCATTCTTTTCTCTAAAGAAAAGCTTCGGGTCTGCTCCATCAACCAGAACATATTTTCTCATCCTTCTCTCCAGTGCCCGTCTCTCACTTCTCCCCAAATCCATCCTTCTCACACCAATCACCCCTTCATCCAGCTCATCCAACCGCCCTTGAACTACCGCCCCATACATCACAGATTCCAACCATTTCCTCCACCTCCTTCGTCTCATATCCTGTGCTGCCTCCAGCATATTCCCACTGCCACCTTCTTCCTCCTCTATTTCCTCCTCTTGTAAAACCAACACACTAGAAACAATCTCTGAAAATGCCGAAAAAGCACCACTCCGTTCTCCCCCTCCTTTCCCACATATATCCTGCCTGCCCTCGGCAGCCCAAAAGGATTGATCATTGCGCAACAACATAGCTGCAAACGAGTTCACCGTAACGTCTGTTGCAAGCCCAGTAACCGGAATCAAGGCACCAACCAAGGGTCGCAGGCCTTCAGAATCTTCCATAACATGTTTTCTCAGAAGCCGAGTGGGTAGACGAGAAAGACCATCCGCGATACCGACAAAATGAGTGGTAGCCGTCCGATGAAGTAGCCTAAAATCGTACTCGCCCAGTCTCTCCTGCCACTTGGCTATTCTTCCATGTGCATCGTTGTCCGGACCGGTTAGAAGTGTCTTGAGCGCCTCGTGATCGGTATACACAAATACCGGATACTTCGATGCCATCACCATCCATCTGACCTCTGCGAGGCACCTAATCACTGCCAATGCCTCTCTTTCGGAATTTGAGTATCGTGTCTCAGCTTCGACAAGCTTAAAGGACATAAACATAATTATTCGTTCAGCTGCTCTATGGGCTCCTGAGTTTGTTGCTTCGGTTCCCGCTTTAACACCTTCGAGTTGAAATAATATTCCTCCCACTGCACGCTTACTGGCATCAACTGCGAGATGATATTGTGCTTGGGGATCTGGCGATGCCATCGCATTATTCGCTATCGCCTGCTTTATTGCCTGAAAGGCAACCTCCTTATCCTTATCCCAGATAAATTCCTCTTCAAACGCCTTCCTTCTGATCCCACCTTCTTCAATCTTCTTTTCACCATTTTCCTGGTCCACACCATACTTCAAAATACGAACCAACTCTGCGCGACCAGGAATAAACCGTCTCAAAAAAGGTGTGAGATAGCAAAAAGCTTCCACCTCTGCCTGGTTAACTGGTGTAGGCCATTCGAGAATCGTGTTTCGCTTGCGTAAAGACGGCCGTAAACCATTCGGACCAGCTTCCAGCCCCACAAAGTCCAATGAATCGCAGAAGAAGTGTGATTTCGAGTCCTTCAAATACATCGGTCCCCATGCGCATCTGGGAAAGAACTCTTCGTGCAAAAAGCGGTACATTTCCTCGAATGTCGCAGAGCTTCCATAGCTATCATCTATCATTCCATCAAAGGCCACTTCTCCAGTATCACCAATTAGGGACTCTAATTCATCCAAAGTTGTTCGAGTTCCAGTACTTTCATCAAAGCCTCCAGGAATAGCACCAAACACCAGGTCTC
>ML120637.1:0-42767 GCA_003788595.2 Choiromyces venosus 120613-1
TATCACGATTGTTGGAATCGTAGATGAAAGTATTGCGCCATGCGGAACGATCGGCAGACGACATGTTTGTTTGGCTATCTTAGTCTGTCAATAATAATCTCGCTCTAACCGGGGATGGAGAAGAAAGGAGGACGTGCACTGATAGAAAAAAAAGGAATGTTTGGATTGGTACAGAAGTCGAGGATCTGGTGGATCTGATGTAAGGAGGCAACGGAGAGGAGCAAACGGAGACAAACTTTGGCCGGGAACAAGGGATCAACGCTTATATATGCACAAAACCCTCAACCCTAACCTGACTCAGCTTACTGATATCCCCGCTATCCCTTGGGCGGCATGAAACAGTAAAATTCGGACCACACCCAGATTTGGCTACATTCAGCCAAGTTTGGTCAGAAACCCCAATTTTCGATCGCCTGAGTGCGCAAATGACTCAGCACTATTAGCGAGTCGGGGAAGGCTCAGCCAAATCTGGGTGTGGTCTGAATTTTACCATTTCACACCACCCAAGGGATAGAATGATAAGAAATAAAATGTGCTCAACTGACAAAATAGCAAGGTGGTTTCGTGGTGTAGTTGGTTAGTACACCACGTTGCGGGTGGAAAAATATGGCCTTCTCCACCACGAAACCCAACTGAACGAATCTTCGTGCGGCCGGAGCCGCGTACCCCACCGGCCTGTCCCAAAACTACTTCTTATCCCAGATCGCTCAAAACTGTTCGAATAATTAGCTGTCGATTACATACCAGTTATCCAAATTGTCTTTCGATCCCAGGCCGGTTGAGGGTGTTTTGCATCATTACCCAACCGTCACTTCTGGTTTGCATGTAGGGAAAGTGTTGGAAATTCGGAGTAGTTTCCACTCAAATTACGTTGTGTTTTGCCTCAGGGAAATACGGGACATTTATACACAGAACCCAGTGTTGGAATAGCCCCGGGCCAAGTCACGTTGGAGTGATCACATTTCCTACGTAAGCCGCGAGGCTCCACACATATCACATGCGAATATTGAACATTTCAGTTGACCAGAGACTTTCAAAACAATTAAGACTGTCGTATGAAAAAGAAAACCCCCATTATTGGCTTTCCCAAACTCCACTTAGTCCCTCCCTTCGCCCAAGGACCAAACCACCAAGTCCCATACGTTTACCCACACTATCTCCTATCCACATGAAGTAATGCCTCCGCGGCCTACTCCTTAAGTGCCCAACACAATCAGCCATAAATGCAATTTCAAGCACCAGTTGCGCAAGATTGACTTACCGTATTGCAATCAAAAAGGTCGCCTTATTGTATAAAGCGCCAGACATCAGAAGCATACCGTCAAAGATCCTGTGCAGTGAGAATGATATTCCCTTCTCCTTGGTGAGGCTGGCGAAGGAAGATTTTGTCGAAGTCCAGCGTCAATGGCGCTCCGGTAACAACAGGTGCGGGACCAGCAGGGGCGGGAAAGGCGGGAGTAGGAGCAGTGGGAGCGTGTTCAGCAGGTGCGAGAGCAACAGGTCCGGCGATGTCAACCTCGTGGACTTTTGTTGGTCTAGAGACAAAAGGATGCGCGTTGGCTGGAGTAGCATGTGGATTCTGCACGGTGAGCATTTCCCATTTCTCGATATGAATGCTTCTGGCCGCTTTGGAGATAGAAAAGAGAAGAACGATTTTCACCCCTCCTGCAGAGTTATCCAGCCACCAGCGAGAATCGACCGTCAAACGCTTAAGGGATTCTGAAACTCCACACTCGAAGACCACAGTTGGCCAATTGGATTCGAGAGGGCGAGACGAAGGTTTGAATGCTGTATCTGATTCTTTTCAGCTTGCTATGCCCTGAAATGTTCTACCACCTACATCACGAAGCTCGTGCCCCAGCCCCAGCCCGACTGCCTTCTCCCTGCACATGTATGCAAACTCTCTGTGAACTAATTCGTGAAGTTCACCTGCCGGGATTTTCACAATTAATGCCTGTTCGTGATCGAGGTACATAAAGCGGAGTCCTTTGTGGTGGCTGTCCCGACGATGATCGATCTTTGTAAGCTTGTCTTGCGTCACAGGGGTAAACACCGCGTACTGGCCAGCATTACATGGTAGGTTGGTATCATACAACCTATTGCCAATTGGGCAAAGCACACAGGAGTTAGTTCGGACGAAGAGAGCAGTGCCTCGGAGGTGGGTGGAAAAAGGTATTCCCAGTTGCCGGGCCATTGCGGGGTCATAGCCCCAGGAGACTGGGTCCATGGACCCCTACTAGAATACCGGCTGTCACCCTGCTAGACTTCGACACCCTCATCCTTCCCACAGTTCACGTTCTTTATTTACTGCTCGCGTTTTTGCATCTCAATGCGTATTTTCCGAAACCCTCTACCCTTCTTCACTGATAAGTACATACCTAAAAAAACAAGCCGAATGGCCCCTAGGAGAGCTTTCACACGCGGTGGGACCTCTGCACCTGCTACCAGACATAGAACACAAGGGGGAATACGGAACAACATATGTACCCGACAAGCTCCAAACCATTATAGCCAACAGTCAGAACCAGCTCACTCCTAGTACCGCCAGATGCCTCAAGGCCACAGCCAGGAACTCCAACTACACAAAGCGAACCTGAACCACACTCCCCATCCTCCACAACCTCTGATCTGCCAATTAAGCTGAGCCCTATGCGGGAACTTCTGCGTTCACACGAAGAGGACATTGTAGACCGCGTTGTTCAACAACTCCAATCACAGAACCCAGTTTCCCATATAGACAATACCGCCAATGCCCATGCGGCACACGACCTCGCTCAAGGCACCCAGCCCCTACAGCCCAATCCAACCCTCACCAGAATTGCGGAATTGGAAGGTGAGCTAGCCCAATTAAGAGAACAAGGCCAGCGAGAACAAATCGGCATGAGGGATACGAGAGCACTCAGTACATATAATCCCAGCCAACCCCTGATCCCACTAGCCAGTGAGAATCCATCTGCCATTGCAGACTCTGTCGAAGTATTATTTCCAGGCATTGAATGGGGGATGTGGGTACAAATAATTGGAAACCGGTTCAAGCCAACAAATATCTACCGGCTATTGGCAAGCGAGAAGGAACGAGCTGAGTCTAAGCGTACGATCAATATTGGCAGTATCGAGTTCGAGCAGACGGAATGGGAGGGCAAGGAGAGTGAATATAGGATGAGGATTTTCTTTAAAGCATGGGCTGCATACTGCAGAATTTTGGTAAAACTTGCCCCCCATACCCTCCAAGGGGACCTCGCAACCGACCTCTCAATCTACACAATGAACCTGCATGACCTGTTAGAGAAATATGCATGGGAGGGTGTTAAAGCCTACCACTTCCAATTTCACTGAAAGAGGGTCGCCAGCAGCAAAAGCATATACCACGGGACTGAATGGCGTCAGCTGGACAGCGAATTAATCGCCTCGAAATGTTTCGCACACCCTACCCCTAGACCTACCTGGACACAAAGCCACAAGGTAGTCCCAGCATCAACCTGAAGAATCAGTGAACTTCCGATTCACAAAAGCATTCCTGGCGAGGGATATATGCCTATTAGTACAAGTATCCTGGCCCCATACAGCACACTCAAATACCGGACGCACTATAGCCACCATAGCCTGGCCTCCCCTCAGAACCTGAGAGCCAACATGGGAGCCATACCTCCACCCTCGCAAGCTTGTCAGAATTGGGACTAACAGGAATGCCGGTCAATGCAGTGCCGCTACTAACATTCCTGTATCTCATGTTATAGCAACCATTGAGCGCCGCAATGTCCCTCTGGAAATACTACCAGATCACTAATGCCATCGTACACTGACACCAATCAACATTAGCTTCCTGAACATTCTAACCACTTCTGCCCTAACCAATCACCATCGCCCTACCCCTGTACATATCTCTCCCACTCTTATAATTCTAAGCTTGCTGCTACTCAAGCAATCTCCCCCAATATCACTACAAGACCCAATTCTCCCTCTAGCCAAGACACATATTCTCACTCACCTGTTAGCAAACAACCACCACACCCCAATATTCTAATTCACTATCCGCTATTTGCCACCCATACCATACCAATGTCAGCAGTCTAATTGAGAGTAGAAGGATAGAAGGCGCTTACAAGAGGGTTCCCTGACCAGTAGGTCATAACAGAAATCCTAGGCGTGTGTCAATATGGAGCACGAATAGGATATGAGGGCCAGCATAGTGGGATTGTCATTCACCCTAACCTAGTGAGCGCAGAAGGCCACACCGACCCAGTCACTGCAGATATAGAATCCGAGATGAACAAAACCCAGTTAGAGGTATACTCCCATAGCACAAACCTTCCCGACTATTACACCGCATCACCACTCGGGCTGGCGGACAAGGCGGATGGTAGTAAACGGTGGATCCACTACCTATCCTATCCAGCAGGTCTCCCGACAGCCATTAATAGTAGAATCCCCGAGCACTATAGCACAATAGCTTATAGTGGAATAGAAGATGGCATAAGAGCTGTTCAACAGCTCGGGAAAAACTGTATCCTAATGAAGCGGGACTTCGAGTCAGCCTTTCAGCACATAACAGTATCACCGGAGGATTCCCCACTGCTGGGATTCTATTGGCTAAACCGATATTATGCGGAAAGGTTTCTTCCATTCGGTCTCCGAATGGCCCCCTATCTCTTCAACCTATTTGCTGAGGTCTTTCACTGGATACTCGAGGATCAGCTAAAACGGCAGAACATCACGGCAATAGTTATCCACTACCTGGACGACTTTCTCCTGGTACTCTCACAGAGAGAAAATCTCGAAAGATACAGTGAAACGTTCTCAAATCTCTGTCGCGAGGTGGGACTTACAATTAAAGCTTCAAAGAATGAGGAGGGAAACGAAGTAAGTTTTGCAGGAATCGAGTTCGATACCAAGTGCATGGTAATCCGTCTGCCAGAAAAGAAGCTCTACAAGGCATGCGCTATTGTCCAAAATGCAATAAACCGGAAGTCCCTGTCGCTTCTAGAAATCCAAAAAATCACAGGATACCTGAACTTCGTCTCAACAGTGATTCCCCTCAGGCGAACCTTTCTGCGATGTCTCTATAACATGGAGTTATTTTTCCCACCAGGCGCCAGAAACCAACAGCGGCGAATATCAAAGGAGGCACAGAAGGACCTAGCATGGTGGGCTGAAGCGCTATCACTAGCACCAGAGAGGTCAATAGCGAGAACAAGGTGGGAAGTTATCCATGCATGGTCAGATGCAGCTAGTACAAAAGGACTTGGGGCTTTCTACTTGGGCCGAAACCAACCCTATCCCGAGCGACACACAGCATTCTCAATCGCGTTTCCAACCTCTCTAGCAAAAGGCCGGGAACACATTAATACCCAAGAAATGCGAGCAGTAGAACAAGTGCTCTTGCATTGGGGGGCAGATTGGAAAGGAAAACAGCTCATAATTCATATCGATAACAGAGCTGTTGTGCATGGACTAACCAATCGAACCATCCGTGGAGCATCGATGCAAGCCCTACGGAGATGTCTACTCCTAGCCACAGAGTGTGACTTAGAGTTGGAAGCCAGATGGGTTTCCACCAAGGACAATGCCTTGGCAGATGCACTATCACGATTAGAAAATAACAAGATTGCTGACCTCGCACCACAGTTACTGTACCCCACATCCAGCCTCCCAGAATGTGGATTTCGAACATACAGGAATCGGGGCTGTCACAAGTAGCGGCCTACTACTTATGGCGTGGGCTGGCACCATCAACCCGGCGCAACTACGAAACCCCAAGATCCCGCTTCACTGTATTCTGTGCACTATCAGACTATCGGCACCAAAATGAGGGTTCCTTCCCAGCGAAAGCTATCTGGCTGATTGAATGGTTATGTTCGCTCGCGGGAACAGTAAAAGTAAAAACAATGAAGTTATACCTCGCGGGTATCAAGTCCTACCAGCTTGACCTTGAAATAGAATGCTCCGCATTCTCTGACCCTCGACTCGAGCGCACAATTCAGGGGATTAAGCGCGACCACAATGGACCGGAGCGCCGCACACGGACACCACTATCCCGCCCTTGCCTCCTTCGTATCCTGAACTGCCTGACACTACCTGACTATGACGACATCCTTCTCAAGGCTGCTTTTACACTAGCCTTCACTCGATTCCTCCGAGTGGGAGAGTTCACCTACAAGCAGGCGGATAGGGGCTTGGGCCCTACCTTTCCAAACTGGTTCCTAATGAAAGGTAGTATCAGGACACGAGCCAGCGGGCGATATATGGAAGTGACACTACCTGCATCCAAAACGGATCACTTTCGGAAAGGGATAAACCTTACAATCGCGGCAAGCCACGACAACGTATGTCCCGTATATGCAATGAAACAATTCTTTGCCATGGACACACACAGGCCACTCCATGCACCACTCTTCTGCATCGGAAGAGATAGACAGCAAGTATTCACCCGGGAACATGTTGTACTAAGACTTCAACAACTAGCCCTCACCGCGGGTCTGGGCTAGGGGATGTGGAACGGACACAGTTTTCATAGAGGAGCTGCAACATGGGCAGCAGAGGTCGGAATTTCGGAAAGCGAAATCCAAACATTGGGCCGCTGGCGATCAGACGCATACAAGAGGTACATCGAGTACTCAAGCCGGGAGCGGATCTCCCTATCCAAGCGCTTCCAGGTTACCCAACGCCCTACTCATTAGTGACACACCAGCCTGCCTCGATCTGGGCGGGAGACGTTACCGACCAAACGGCAGGCCAACCCAGGCTCCCGATCGATAGCCTGCCTTGAATTGGGACACATCGCTGGTAACGATCTCCCCGGGCAAGGGCAGCGACAACCTCACCAAAGCCTCCAGCAGTGGAATCTCGGTACTATGGGGCAGGCCGCTGTCTCCAGCTACATTCTCTTCTGGCATTGTTCTTTCCATGTCACCTTAGGTTTCCTTTATGCTGTATCCAGTTTTTCCTATCATACTTTCTCAGCGTTGGAAAATTGGCCAAACACAATTTATCCGCTTGCGACTCAATGGCCTTAGTGAATTTGACTGGACCACAATAGCTCTGATGTTCTACCCTTTCTAACCCCTCGTGAAGGTAATCACATATGTCAAGTTGTCCACTAGGAGCCGGGGGTTGAGTGTCGGGGGGGGTTGGGTAGACATCGACTTGCTGGGCCGGTACGGCAGCCATTCTTTCTTGCAGTTGGTGGTAAATATTTAAGAACGAGACGCCACTTGGGTTGTATCGCTTTTGAAGGTTGTGGATCGTGGGTTTTTAAGGTCGCGAGAGAGAGTGGAGGGGTGGTTGGGGATGGAATGCAGGCGTTGCTTGTCGGCTTCTTAGTCTAGTGAAGGATGGTGCCATTGGCTTAGAACGTGCACCGTGCTCCATGCAACACGTAACGCTCAACCCTCTGAGAAACTGACGCTATACCCTAAGTCCCCTAAGTCCCCTAAATTCTGAATATCCTATGTTCAATGCACAGCCACTTGATATTATTGATAATATTTTAATTTCCTTACTCATGTATGATATATGATCAAATAAAATTGTGGCTACTAAGAGGCATACATTTTTCTACAATTGAAGAAATATCAAACTTATAAGGATATAGTAAGCCCAAAATACAATAGAGGAATGTTAGAATTTAGAGGGCTTAGGGTACAGGGTCGGTTGCTCACAGGGTTGAGTGTTATGTGCCTCATGGAAACGAATAGGACCATATTTTTGTTGATATGATGTCACATGGGATTGTCACAGCATCACTCAAAGCTATTCGAATAACCTGCTGTCGATTACATACCAATTATCCCAATTGTCTTTCGATCCCAGGCCGGTTGAGGGTGTTTTGCATCATTACCCAACCGTCACTTCTGGTTTGCACGTAGGTAAAGCGTTGGAAATTCTCACTTGAATTACACTATATTTTACCTCAGGGAATTAGAGGACATTTATAAAGAGAACCTGGTGTTGGAATAGCCCCGGACCCAGTGACGTTGGAGTGATCGCATTTCCTATGTAAGGCGCGAGGCTCCCCACACATATCACATGCGAATATTGAACATTTCAGTTGACCAGAGACCTTCAAAACAATTAAGATTGTGGTATAAAAAGAAAAAAACCCATTACCGTATTGGCTTTCCCAAACTCCCCTTAGTCCCTCCCTTCCCCCAAGGAGCAAACAACCAAGTCCCATACATTTACCCACACTATCCCCTATCCACAAGAAGTAATGCCTCCGCGGCCTACTCCTTAAGTGCCCAACACAATCAGCCATAAATGCAATTTCAAGCACCAGTTGCGCAAGATTGACTTACCATATTCGAAGTAAAACGTCGCCTTATTGTATAAAAGGCCACACATCAAAAGCATACCGTCCAAGATCCTGTGCAGTGAGAATGATATTCCCTTCTCCTTGGTGAGGTTGGCGAAGGAAGATTTTGTCGAAGTCCAGCTTCAATGGAGCTCCGGTAATAACAGGTGCGGGACCAGCAGGGGCGGGAACGGCAGGTGCAAGAGCAACAGGTCCAGCGATGTCGACCTCGTGTCCGTTGTGGATTCTGCACGGTGGCTATTTCCCATTGCTCGATGTGAATTCTTCGGGCTGGTTTGGAGATAGAAATGAGAAAAACGATTTTCACCTCTCCTAAAGAGTTAACCAACCACCAGCGAGAATCAACCTTCAAATGTCTAAGGGATTCAGAAACGCCACACTCGATGACCACGTTAGGCCAATTGGATTCGAGAGGGCGAGACGAAGGTTTGAATGCTGTATCCGGTTCCTTTCGGCTTGATATGCCCTGAAATGTTCTACCACCCCGGTAAATTACGTTAGTCATATGGTTTCATGGTGTTGTTGGTTACTACACCAGGTTTTTGTCAGAAAAATAGCCTTCTCTCCCACAAAACCCCATTTGGCAGGTCCCAACCCTACCAATTTTCCCAACCTACCTGTATCCTCCCTGTGGGACTATGTGCATAATATTATGATACTTGATTACTGCTCTTTAGAATATAAGACCTTATGTGTCCCCTGTTCATTTTGCCTACAGTTCAGTTTCTAAAGCTCAAACCAACACCCATTCTACAATCCATGTTGTTTAAACGCGATAAGGGCTTTTTCCTATCTCAAAGGGTTCCGTGGACTACCGTAAACTTGAATAATTGTAGGTTGTGCTCCAGTGCGGTACTGTGCTATGCAGTCCAGAATTTCCTTCTCTGGAAAGGGGGGCAAAAACATTGCAAAAATACTGCCCCTTTCCCCCCTCCGAGACTGGAAAAAAACCAGAGATTTCTTAACCTTACTAAGAGAGGAAAGCCAAACGACATAGCACACCGCCCAATTACCCAAGGTTCCACGGTACAGAACAAGAGGGGAAGATGCATTCATCCGGAATAGTGCTAGTGGCAGTGAACACCCGTGAGCCCAGTTGTAGTAATTTATGGATTTATGTTTGGAAGGAGGGCTGTGAGACGGGTCCGCCCATTGTGGTGCTTTATTTCGGATTTGGGGATTACTAGTTATATACAAGTTACCTGCAAAAAATACCAGAACACAGGGCGTCACTACCAAGGAAGCTAAATCCCCCTCTCAACTTCCATAGTTAGTATAGTAAATGTAAAGCAACCAATTATGCACCCTGCACCACCTTGCCATCGACGCTGATCATACCCCATCTAATGCCATATGTTCTGGTACTTTTTGCAAGTAACTTGTACTCCCGCGGCCGAGTTGAAGTTGGACACCCACAAAGCGTAGTGATCGCCGGCCCAATAAAGGGGCATATCCAAAGTGCCAAGCTGAGCAAAGTGATTCCATATACCGTACTAGAAAATAAGTGGGCAGGATACGAAATTCATCACCACCTGATAACCTCCAGCTTAAAGTATACTCAGATACCTACCTCTTTACCTCTATTGACCGTTTACCCAATATGCCAGCACATGGACGGTGGAAGGGCAGCAGTGGAGAGTGGTAAACACGTACTTGTGGAGACATGAGAAGCTCTTCCTTGGGCTGTGATTGATCAGGAGTGTCAATCATTTCATGAGAAGCTTCAAAGGGTGATACTTTGCGCTAGAAATAATGATTTCAATGGCTAGATTCCAGATTATGGGTATGTGATGGTTTGCCAGGTCATGTACGAGAATGAATTGTATGGTTTTTCTTTTATATCATATTCGATTATTAATTGTGCTGCCCTACATTGGTTTGTTATTCGCCCAGTGATCATTACTCTATGTGGCTGTCCAACTTCAACTCGGCCACGGGAGTACTCTCACTGCCGAGTTGAATTTGGACACCCGCATAGAACAGTGATCGCTGGGCCAATAACAAACAAATGCAGGGCAACACAATGAATAATCCTATACGATAAAGAAAAGAAAACTTCGACACAATTTATTCCCATACATGACCTGGTAATCCACGACCTACGGTATCACACTCATATAACCTGGAATCTAGACATTGAAATTATTGTATTCATAATGGAGTATCATCCTTTGTGGCTTCTCCAGGAATGTTTGACCCTTTTTATCAATCACCGTGAGTGGAAGTCCTTATACGGAGTCAGAGCCTTTTTATCCCCATATGCTACCACTTATTTTCTACGATATAGAGAATCACATCACTCGGCCGGGCATTTTGGAGGTGTCCATTTATTGGCCCCGCGATCGCTATGCTTGGTGGGTGTCCAACTTCAACTCGGCCGCGGGAGTATACCGGTTCGGCTCAACTACGGTAGGATAATAAATTATACTGAACGGAGGGTTTTGGTTCCTCGTATTGTTTAACATCACACCTCCGGGCTCGCTTGGTTTCTGGTGAATTTATGAGCGAACACCGGTGGTAAACCCAGTTATATTGAATATTGTGCCAGTAGTGCTCTAGGTAGACTTCACCACGTGCAAACCCCCCGCTGCATTAAAGCGGCTAAACAGCTCAAACTCCATTCTCTCTCCAGCTTTTGGACCGCTCATGATCTCACCCATCATGTCCGAGCCAGGCGGGAAATCGGTCTCAAAACAAGGCTCCCCAGCTCCCTTCATATTCGTAGGCACTGCCTGGCGAAAATGCCAGCGGAGAAGCTGATCGACCGGTCGGAGTGGATTATCGAGGAATGACTGATGAAGTTGACCAGCGATGTTATATTGAAGGGATTCCTCTGCGAAGGAGACGATCTTGTAGTTATCCTACACAATCATTAGCCGCGAAGACTTGAAGATCTAGCCATCCATACATCGGGATTAATTGCCACAAGATAGTTATCAAAATAATGATGCATCGTGGAGTCAAGTAAGATCCCATTCTGCACAGAGTTGATCAATCCGTCGGACTCACGGGCCGGCGGAAGTGTAATCCAACGACCGTAGTCATTATTATTCCAGTACCCCTCGTATGCCAGGGGAAAGATATGAACGGCTTGCAAGCCTATCCACCTGCCCGATGGTCTACCGGTAAAAACGCAGGCCCCGTCCCGTTCGCGTACTTCATCACGGAACGCGGAAACAGGGGTCCCCGACTGCAACGAAATCGTACGACGTAGCGGGACTTCGTTAGTGAGAATGATGGTACCTATTCAGAGTGAGTAGCGGCTAAAGATGGAAAGCACAGAAGAAACCCACCCTTAGTGACAATATAGTAATTGCCTGCTAGAAGCTGTGCCTCATCCTTTTCAACCAACTGTCCGTCCTCATCGTGTTGCTCGAAAGTGTTGCTAAACAAACAAAAAATCTCCAGCATGGAATAGAGATTGGTGTTGGTAATACCTGGTGTGGCCCAGAGGCCTCCGAGCACCGTATCACGATTGTTGGAATCGTAGATGAAAGTATTGCGCCATGCGGAACGATCGGCAGACGACATGTTTGTTTGGCTATCCTAGTCTGTCAATAATCTCGCTCTAACCGGGGATGGAGAAGAAAGGAGGACGTGCACTGATAGGAAAAAAAGGAATGTTTGAATTGATACAGAAATCGAGGATCCATCCTAGCATTTGCTAATTCCAGTCCAGTTCCTCCCCAAGCGCTAACGTCAATTTTTCCAATAAAAGCGACCGGTTGAGGGACCCGGGAGAGAAGAAGAAAAAAGTACGATCAAAAATTTTTGTGGAAGATTGTTTGTGCGCATCTGAGCGCCCATACTAAATTTGGCCCAAATTCTTTTGGCACCTGCTGCCTGGGAACGTGTAACCAGATTATACCGGTATGGTACTGGGACGGATCTGTAAAATGCCAATCAACATCAAACCAACCCCAAATATATCCAACTTCAAAACCCCTCTAAGTCAACAACCACAACCCATAACCTCAAAACCTTCTGTACAAGTGTTTATTTCATGATTGTCTAGAGAATGGAGGACTTCCCGTACGAATCTGGAAGCAATTTAGAAGTGGTCTTGGCGACTTTTCATGCTAAAATTTGAAAAACCTGTTTCCAAATGAGAAATCTGAAAGGAATCTGAATTAGGGAGTGTAACAGGTGGTAACCTGTATGAACTAATACAATAGGGATGGGCGGTAGGCCAGCTATGGTTCAATTCCTAAGGGACACTAGAGAGGTAGAGACAAGGAGGTCTTAGAAGAAGCAAAGGGGAAAGGGAGCAAGAGAATCACCATTCAACCAAGTATATTTCTTATCTAGGTTCTGTCTGAAGTCTGAAGTCTCACGTTTTGTGCTAGTCAAGAAGCCTGTCTTAAATACATGATTTCCTCCACTGAAGGTAGAGGTTCCTGAAAACCCACAACCACTGTCATTACTGGTAAGTACACACTACTGGAATCTTGTGATCCTACCAGAATCCTGAAAGCCCAAGGCAATCCTCCACCCAAGCCTCATATCTACCGCTGGTATACATGACCATTCCTTCTCTTGGAATCCCTAGGGCAAAACCTTGCAGGTACAAAAGCATAACTAATACAAACATAAACAAGTTACCGGAATTCTAATGATACCGGTAATGAAACAATCAATCAATCAACATAAGAACAAACAAAATAACACAACAAAGGAAAACATAAGCGTAACCAGTATACAGTTACCAGAACATGTACACATATTACAGGAGGGGTAGAGGGGTGGTTCAGATTTAGCCAAGTGTGAAATTTAGAAACCATGGAAGAGAAACTTTTATACTATACCAAATTTGAGGTGATTACATGATAATGATATCAGTAATCTAGTACAAATAGTATACTTGATAGGAAGTTAGCTAGTAAATACATTACATGAGTTCAACAAAGCAGAAGTAAAGGGGTGAATTCCTGTACCATTCCTATGAAATGCACACTTCAGCATAATATTCTTCTCCTTCTTATAGTTTTCTATCAATGTCTCATAAAGCAGCAGAAGAGACATAACTGCTTCTACCTCACATAAAGAAATCTCAATCTATCTCCTTGATTTGGAACTGCTTAGCAGTGCTGCTATGGATTCCAAGATCATCATGCATTTATTTTAACAATGGGAGTAAGAGTAGTCTTATTTCAGCAACTGTTAGACTCTCGGTTTAGAGAAGCTTGGAATACTTTACCAATTCCATGAAACAATATCTTATTAGACTGAAGAGTACATATTAGTCATCAATCTCTGACATCCGCTGATGCATTAGGACTAATCCTACACCATATCAATTTCACAATGGCTGACTACAGACTACAGCAGATTTTTGGCATAACTCCCACAGTATGCTCAAGGTACCAGAATTGGAGTTTATCAATTCTACAAGCAGTATTACGCAGCTTTTATTAAGTACAAGTAGTGTAGCCTATGAGAGAACTATGTGATAGATACTCCTCTTTGATTCAGAACTGTCATCCATTACTGAAATATACGATTGGTTTTATTGATGGCTATCATCTTCCTATCATAGCAGCAGCAGATAATGACCTACAAAATGCCAATTATAATGGATAGTGTCCTGCTCACTTCATCTCTGATGTATTTGTATTTGCTCCCAATGGTACAATTATTCATGCTACAATAAACACCCTTGGGAGCTGATATGATGCTGCAGTTTCGCAAGATCTCTTTGCTAAACTACTCCATAAAACACTTGAGAAACATTGGGTTATTAGTGATACTCCATTTCCTACCTCAAAGGACCTTGCAGGTCAAATAATCATGACTCCAAAATCCAACTCGACTTGTTATCCTGGTGATGCAACTGTCTGTTATAAGTTCATTAAGTTTAATGAACTGGTTTCTGCCTGACAGGTTGCAGAGTAGGGAATCAGATGCTTGCAAGGCTCTTTTTGATGATCAAAGCTTCCTATGCTGGCTGGGGATGCAAAATACCAATATCGATTACTTGAGGTATATACATGGCTACATAATCTATGTACATACTGTGAAGGTATCAATCAAATTTGTACTGTTTATGAAACTATCTAGAGTGGTAGTGATATATATACCGATTTTAAAGAGTTGTTATTTTCTGATATCAAGAGAAATGACTGAATTCATGGCTACTATGTCTTAGCACCTTGAAGCTTGTGGGAAATCATGAGATGCTGCTCAGTATGCTTGCTTTCAATATCCATCTTTGTCACATGTTTGCCATGCACTATAGTCATTCATGTGCTATAGCCATTCATACACTATAGCTATTTGTGCACTATAGCCATTGGTATACTATTGCCCATTCTTGCACTGCTATTCCCATTACCATTATCATCACTCTTTGTTGTCTTTATTCGCCATTGTGCTGAGCCATCATTAACTGTCTTTGTCACCTGGAAGTCTTTGCCTTGGAGCCTTTGCTCATAGCCATCACTCACAGCTATCACACAGCAATTGCTGCTCCTTGTTATTTGTCACTGGTGGAAGAATTCAGGGCATGGAAGTCATTAGAAGGAAATTGATTGCACAGCAGGAGAGTCCCTTGTGAGGGAGTAGAATACATGCAGGCTAGGAAGGCAGGAGAGTTCTTTGAGGGGCATGTTTTTCTTTTGTTAGCATAGGAGTCGGAAAGAGAAAGTGGGAGATGTGGGTGGAAATGGAACAGAATAGATATGTGGTCATCATTAGAAGGATAGAAGAATTGGAGGATGTATTTGTTTTGGGGATATATATACCCTCCGTCTTCACCACTAGCTTAGTTTTTTTTGAAGTGTGCAAAACAGAGATTTTCTTTCCTCACTAAAGTCAAGTTTTGCAATCCTATAACTCTACTGGTTTTGAAAAAAAACTTACAGCCCCTTATCAGAAGTATTCATGATCTAAGACATGTTTAATTGCAGTTGCACCATAATGTGGTGGCTCAACAGTGGCGTTGTCAATGGGCATGCAGGCATGCATGCTCACTCCAAGTCCCCTCCTCAATAATCAATAATGATCAATGATCAATCATCTACTGCATATATTTCAGAGTAAGAAAATAATAAATAAAACTAGCTAATACCTTGTATAACCTCCGTTTGCTTCTAATACTGCAGTTACTCTATCAGGTATTGATTTCCACAACTTTTCAAAAAAGTCCTCAGGAATTGTCTCCCAAACTAAAGGTAATACTTGTGCAAGCCTCTTCTTAACAGGTTCTTTTCCTCCTGGGGTATCTCCAACCCTTGGATACTGCTGGCGTAATCGCTTTTTAAGCTCAACCCATGCATGCTCAATAGGATTTAAATAAGGGGAGTAAGGGGGGTGTTCCACCACTTCAATACAATTTGTCTCCAACCATACCATAATATTATAAGCCTTGTAAACAGGAGCATTGTCTTGCTGAAAAAGAATATCTTCAAGTTGCATACCAAAAGAAATCATTTGATGAATTACAGGAAAAAGATACCTTCTTAACAGCCTAACATACATGGTCTTGTGGATATTTTGGGTAATAGGAACCAAAGGGTCTTTTCTCTTGCCCCAAAAGCACCCCCGTACCATAAGTGGAATACCCTTATCCTTTTCCTTTGGGTGGATGTACTCTGCAAGCCACTGCTCCCCAGGTTCTCTGAAAACCTACTGCTGCCTTGAATCCTTGAATTTCTCCACACTACACTGATCACTTCAGATGACTCTCTCAAAATCCTCAGCAGTTCAATCCTGATAAGCTGTAGCCCACTTCCATCTCATAGCAATATGCTCAGGCTTGAGCTTTGGTCTTGATTTGGCCTGCCATTTCTTGATATTGGCTTCTCTGAGTACTCTATCTACTATAAATTTATTAGAAAATCATGTCCTATCACTCATGGAGGTACAAACCATTAGAAAGAGAAACACCCAGTGTATATTTATACCTGAAATCTGATCTCTTCATTTTCCAGTTGGATTTGGCTGCTCGGATGATTGTGCTACGCTGTCACTGTCTGAGAATGGGTGTGCGACTGGGGCAAGGAAGATTATCTAGTGATAGATGCTCACATACACAAGCAAGGAAGCTTTTAATGGTTGTCCATGGCCATCCAATAATTTGAGCATCAAGGGCAATATTCTGGAGGCAGTAGAAAAATCCGATGATCATGCCTTTTTCAACATTAGTCATTTCTCTTCGGGTGATCTTTGGGTTTCACTTTTTTCATTTTGATGTATATCCAGATCGATTAACCATTGGAAATTCTGAGAAAGGGTAAATTATTAAAAGGAGGTGGTAGATTCTCATGACACTGTTGTGAAAATAGGTAGCAGGTATGGTCACGATCAACTTGGTGAGGTGGCATTTAGCAAAGTGCCGTTGCTTAGTAAGGTGATCATGAACACTTCTGATGAGGGGCTATAGTCTAATCAAATTGTTAATTTTCAATTATCCTCAATAGTAAGTTTTTAGACTTGATAAATACATAATTCATCCATGCATTCTCATATTCTCCTCCTTTAGTCACAGGTTTTCATCCTCCAACTGCTGATACTGTTGCTCCAAATAGTCATATTGGGTTTCTAATTTATCATATCTTGCTTCACACTTTTCCAATGCTGTTTGTACTACCTTGATAGTCTCACTATCACTCACCTTTCTTTTACTATCTTTTTCAATAGTTGCTATCATTTGGGAAAGAATTTGGTTTGCATTTATGGAGGTACTTCAGAGCTGTCTGCTATGGTGTTCAATCAACATCATGACTTTTTGAGCCCTTTCCTCTATCACAGTGGATTCAGTACTTCCTGCTCAGCTTTCATGACTTCATTGCAAGTACTATTTATATAAACTATTAGTATAATCTATTTATCTTATATGTTGATTTCATTTATTAAAAAATTTGAACCCAGGCTTACTGAGACTGATATATTATTTTCTGATGATAATTCTTGTCCCTGCTTAATCTGAATTAGATTTCCAAAAATGTTGTCTTGGTTATCATATTGAGCTTGTCCTACTTTCTTGTTACTTTTATATAACTTGTTTAGTAATTTCAATCATTAAACGTACTACTCATGCTGGGGTTGTGGCGCATGGCTGCAACCCCCCCATGTTTGCTGGCTCACAACCGGGGGCACTCAACTGAGTGCCTGACAGCTCAACGTAACTTTGTGGCTCAATGTAACTTTGTTGCTTATTATACCTAAGAGGTATACTAAAATTGATATTCTATATTACATTTTATTTTTTGTTTTTTTGCAGTCTTGCATGTTGTTTGATACTAGTTATAATTAACCTAGATACCTTTTTTTTATAGGCAACAATTTTGCATCTCTCCTTCACAAATACTTTTATCTCATCAAGTAAAGGCTTACGATCTGCCTGCTCTGCCCTTTTTTTTGCATTTTGAGCTTATCTTAATTGTTTTTCTGCCTTTTCTACCTCAGCACTGGCATCTTCTTTTCTTTTGACCATCTCACGTGCCTCAGAGGCATATATAATAGCTCCTTTTTGGATATGCCTTTGAGTCTGTCCCTGTGTCTTATATTTCTAGTATGTTCTGCAACTTTAGTATTTTCCATATGCTCCATAACTAAGGCTTCTGATTGTGCTTGTACTAGACTACCTTGCAAAACAAGTTTTAACTTATGCTGAAATGTAGGAGAAAACTCTGCTGCCTCTTGTTGTAGTTCCTCACCTTGTCTCGTAAGGCTTCATATAGTAGGAGTAATAGTGGGAGATAATGTATCTGGAGGTATTGCAGGTTGGTTCTGAGTGATATGTTGTTCATGTAATTAAGAAATTATGATATTGGTATTATATGGAATCAGTCCAGCTACTTGCCAGGCAGAGAGAATAGTTGATTTTTTAAAAGTTTGCTGACATATAGAATGAATTGTATCTAAAAACTTGACCTTATTGAGGTCTCCAAATCCAGATCGCATAGCAGCCTCCACAGCTTCTGCATGGTAGAACTTATAAGGTTGAAAGACTACCACATCTAGAGGTTGAAAGAGATGACTTGTATGGGGGGGAAGACAAAAGATAATAATCTGTTGAATATCACAGTATTCAATAAACTGTTTGGTGCAATGTGACCCATAACCATCAAGAAGGAGGCAATAGGAACCACTTTAACATTGAGAGGAAAATATGTTGAAGTGAACTAGCCATTTCATACATAGATCATCATTACTGTAGCCTGTTTCTGAAGTGCCTACTATGTAATTATCTGGTATTCATGTAGTTGTATACTGAGGCTCCTGGTGAATTATACCTGGTACAATAATCATTGGAGGCAAAACATATCCATCCCCGGTAATGGTCTCATAGACTGAGATAAGCTGACGATTGGTAGAGCTACCAAGATAAGCTTGACAGGTTGGATCTCGTGTAATGATCTACTGGTCTCGACCAATGCCGATACAGAAACCACTTTCATCAAAGTTATATAAATTTCCATCCTGAATACTATTCTTCTCACAAATATCTTTATATTTTTCCAACCAAATACGAATATCATAAGGCTGATGAGCATTCTTTCAGTCAATATCGATAGTTTGTTGCTTCTGAATAAAATACTCGTGGTGTCGACCAAGAAATCTTGGAGCCCAGTAATCACTGACAGTAGGTAGTGGGAGTAGGCCAGTATGTGCATTCTGAAGAATTCTATTAGCACAGTTGGCTACTATTTGTACAAAAGCACTTGTACCAATAGAGTCTAGTTGGTCAAGGTACTGGCAGACAGCAATTTCTTGGTTGTCAATAACCTTTTGGTTGGTCAGAGCACAATCTGATCAGGAGGAGAGACCTTGCCAATGTCAGTAAAGTCTAGATGCAGGTATCTCAAAGGTACGAGCAACTGATAGAATATTTGGGTACTCCTCATCTGCTTCTTGAAGTGATTTGAACGCAGCCTGGATGCAAACTTCGATATCACTATATGGCTCAACCCTTTCACTGGGGAGAATAAAAGCTGGTTTTAGAGGCATGATGACTGATGTTGTAGAAGAATGGATTTTTACAAAAAGGTAGTATATATGTATTGAACCATTATAATTATACTAAGATACAAAGATAATAAGCCACAATGTTACATTGAGCCACATAGTGATAAGCCACAAAGTGATGCTAAGCTACAAAGTTACATTGAGCTGTCAGGCACTCAGTCGAGTGCCCTCAGTTGTGAGCCAGTAAACATGTGGGGGTTGCGGCCATGCGCTGCAATTTTGACATGAGTACTATAATAACTCTCTTCATTGCTATCATCAATTTCATCACTCCCTTACTCTTTCTCATCCTCCATGTCATGAATGTTACCCATTTGGAGCAAGCCATCAATGTCTTGTCTAACTTGTTTAACCTCTCACAGCTTACAGCTAAGCTGTGAATCCCCAATAGTCTTTGATAAGCCTTGATACACCTTATCCATATAGTACTGTTTCAAGAAATCTGTATTCCTCTCTTTCCACTTCTCACTTCTTGCTAAAATGTTATACTCATTTGATCCCTGCTCCCACTTATTTGATCCAAATTGCTTTACTCTCTTGATTACCAATAAAGCTCTTCTCCAATCCCCTTCAGTAAAGTTTTGTGAACCTATTACTCTGCTACCTCTTTGTCTTTTGCTTTTACTACCTTCTGGTAGGGTGAACTGTGGACTTGAGCTTGCTTGTTGAGACCCCAACATTGCCCAACTGTTACCTACGAGGATGAACACTTGTGGAATAGTTACTGCACTTTCATGCAACAAATGAGCACCAGGAACAGGACTCAGACTAGTTGCCACAGTCAAGCAAGACCTGGTCTCCTGCCAGACTGCGGCAGTAAGAGGCAGAGAAAGGGACTGGAGATCATGTGCAAAGGGTCATGAACCAATGGGACTAGACCCAATGCCAGGAAACTGTGCTTCCAAGACTGCTATCACTGCTCTCTATAATTCTGTATTAATTAAGTCATCTAGATATTTTCTTTAGATTTTACCTACCTTTTACTTTGGAGGCATTTGTCTTCATCTTTGTAGTTATCTGGTCCTTTTTCATCAACTGATGAGGTATGGAGGTGGTTGCGTAAGTGTTTGTTGCTAGCGTTGTCTGTAATCTAGTATTTTAACTTATATTGTATTTTTTCCCTCAACCACATTGCTGTTATTGTTTCATATTCTTCTATATTAAAATTCTTATAAAGGTCAGGAATTGACTATTCAGTAATAATATAGTTATCCTCTTGTACATTTCTAAAGTTCTTGCAAATTCTTTAACATTTCTGGTGGCCTGATCGATATCTGAGTATTTAGAAACTTGATATTACTACAGGAACAGAATTGTGTTCTAAATTATTTCCTAATTTCTAAATTTCTCCAGATTTTTATGGGGAGTCCTCCAATTACAGAAGAATTTAAAGAAATATCGACTTGTGCCTGTGATTCAAAGTTTTGTAGTTTTAGTATGAGAGCTCGTAAATTAAGACAGCCCAAGCTAATTGTATCAAGTAATATCTTGGCACTGCTATGCCTAATAGTATTCTATAATGGTGGGTCCCCCTAACCACGTATGGAACAAAAAAACGGAAACAAGGAGAATAGGTTTTAGGGCAAAGGACACTTACTGTAACCCAATTTTCATTCTAACATGCCCAGGAGTAAGCCCCATTTCACCTAACTAAAGGTTTCTAACTGACTGGCATGAGATACTCCCCCCTGCCAAGGGCCCCTAAAAGAAATCCAACTCCACCTAGCCCTCAGTACATCTGGAAAGTACCACCCATAGAACCTGTAACAGGAATCGCATCTTTACCTGCCCCTGCAAGGGGAGTCAACAGGCAACCCCAGGCCGGAGCCCCAGAGGCAGAAGGTCCTAGACAGCTATGGAAAATCTACAATTAAAGAAATCCAACTCCTGGCCACGTGCCACAAATATATTATTAACAGCCCGCCCACTGCCTTGCTAAACCTCCAATACAAAAGAAACCCTCCCCAGCAGCCAACCATCTCTCTGCAGTGTATCCACAGGTTTGGTCCTCCTCCTCGGGTGTTCCACTATGCTTAGTGGGTACACAAGCATATAGACTGGGGCATGGACAAGCAAGCCAGTCTCAAATGAGAAACGCACAACTCACTATTTATATCCCACAGATAACGCCTCCGAACCTCCCCTCTTTTGCAGCCAAGGAAAGAGAGCCACCGCCAATCCCCAAAAGTAGTGTACCTGGGGGTGAGTCAGGGCTTCTGAAATTTGTGTAACTACACTGAGGCTACTGGGATACGATGGCTGGAAGTTCCAAGGTGTGGTGGGTGGTTTTGGGGGTCAAAGCCATTCCCCGCAAAGTGGGAAGGTGAAGACACCCCATGGATTGAGATTGCCTGGGGGTCGCCCAGGACTTATGCTGATTGCCTAAGAGAAATAAAAAACTCAACTCCTAGGTCTTATGTGCTGACAGGCGGTCGTGGGTCCCTAAAAAGGCAGGGTGTCTGGAACAATCGCAAAAAAGGATGAAAGGCTATCGGAATCGTGTTCATGTCTGTACTAGGCAGTGTTGATAAAGAAGGTATGGACTTGGGCCTCGAGAGGCTCCTCGAACTGTGAACTGTAGTCCCAGCTATCTGCCAGCGCAAAAAAGAATGTGGTTCCAGATAGCGGTGCCTTTGAAGAGGTGGGCAGTGGTACTCTCAAGGGAGCTCGGATCATGGGCAGCATATCAATAGCTGAAACAAAGGAGAGTGAGCCAAAGGCGTGGACCTAAGGTAAGAATAAAGACTTTGAAGCCATTGTGAAAATCGCTCAAAGGGCGTTGATTGGGTGAACCCCCCTGTCCCCCCAGATGAGCCCTAACCCACAAAGGTGAGAAAGGACACTTACTGGCGGCGATGTGTGGGTCGCACACAGGTTATTATCGAGGTTTTGCACTGCTGAATGCACTCCAGTTGCCATGGTAACAATGGGGGTTAGGGTTACTGGAGTGCAGACCGGAAGTGCAGGTGCTTGCATGCACTCTGCACGCACTTCGACTTGCACTTGGAGGGTAAACAAAGGCTATGATTGGGGGATTTCAATGTCACCAGTCTCTGCAGATTTTCATTGTTGCTTTTGGGTGTAGAATAATGATGCTCGCCAAGAAATCGAAGTGTGTTCCGCGACACCTGCAAAACCTCGCTTTTTTCCCATCTTGCACTTGGTGTTAAAATTCTCTCCGCGGAGTGCGTGCAGCCGGTGCAAAACCTCGATATTATAATACTTGTGTGGTAATAATACTCACCAATCATTGCTGCATGCAAGCCCATCTAACCCAGATAGGAAGTGATCACCTGCTTAATAAGTGGCCACAAATTAACCCAGGTCTCAATTGGCAGTCGGTATTCTGTTCCAAGGCCAACAAGGATGTCGGGGCGGAAGTGTGTGACTCATCAGGTTCCGATTTAGGTTCGGGGGGGAGTTTGACGGATTTTATAAGTTGGTTGTGTGGTGTAGTTGGCTCGTACCCCGGGTGAACGTTGGAAAACTGTCGGCTTCTCCCTCGCTAAACCTAACTTACTGAATTTTGGTGGGGGCTACTAAGCGACGTAGGGACATACCTCGGCTTATGCTAGTGTAGGCTAACGTCCCTGATCTCCACCATGGCAACATCCACTTTCTTGGCCATCTGCGTTGGCTACCGCAACTTATCGCTTGACCACAGCGATTACTAGGAGGGAGCACGTGACACAAGTACCCGGAATCTCTCTGTGAAGGCATTTGGCAGCAATCCCTTACAACCGCTTGCTATGGAAGACATCTACTCTAAGAGGATTATCTTTTCTGCATCTATCTGGGTGAGCCTAGTGGTGTTGTGGGTTCCGTGTGTCACTTCTCGTGGTTCCATCGTGCCGGTTATTCATGTGCCTCCCGTGTCCATGAAAGTTGCTGCTGGGTTAAATAGATTTGCAAAACCTAACTTCCTGAGTTCCCCACTTTCTCCCCCCCAACCCGACTCCTTGCAATCTGACAGACGAGGAATACAGGACCGGCGTAGCAACACTCATTAACCAGCTCGGCCTAGGTGCCATAAACGTACATCCCGGAAATATAATCCTAGCTTTCGGCTGGGCGCATTTCACTCGGACACTCCCCCAGTCAATCGGTCTCAACACCCTAGCAGTGATGGGATACACCCCTGAAAAGGCACATGAGAGAATAACCAGCAAGGGCAAGGAAGTAGCATCCAGGGGCACCGGCGGAAACATTAGCCCTACAGATGTGAGGACGTAGAAGAATGCGGTTACAAGTGCCAAAGAGAGGGAGACTAGCGCCGAGAGTGATAGCGGATTTTTCCCGAAAGGAGGGAGGAGTGACTTGGACAGGGTTTGTTCTACAGGGGACTAGCTGTGCTGCGATCCTTAGGAAAAAGATGAATGGGGATGGGAGACTAGCTGCTTGGCACAATGCTGTTCGGGGTTTTGATTATGTGATCAGAGGGGGTGGGAGGTGGGGGGGGTAATGTGCGCGGGGGAATCGCATTGTGTGATTTGGGCTTGAGATGGCACAGCAGTTGTATTTGGTGATTTCTTGGGTTCGTTCTTTGGCTGTCTTTGTTAACTCAACTGACGTCCGTGGTATAATTACTCTTGCTTGTTTATATTAAACACCTTTTTTTTTTTAGCCTGGTTCCCAAAGTTTTCCCCAGGTGTAGTTCTTGTCATAAATTATCACTCGCTACTTAATACCCTAGAATCTCGAAGAATTGAACTATGTGCCATGTAGTCGAAAATTCCCTACCTCGGAAAAGGGGGGGAAATTGCGGCAAAAAAATAGCTGCTCAGCCCCTCTGAGAAACATGAAAACAAAAAAGCACCAGACCTTACCATAGGAGGAAACTCAAACGACATAGGACAGAGTTCAATTATTTGACATTATAGGGTAGCTTGCAGACGAGCCGTAGCACAAACCACCTTCTTTGCAGCAGACACGACGGGAATAACGGCTTTCTTATCCGATTAGTAAGGTGCTGGCGCCACCTCCGCCGAGTACGAATTGCTCCCATCCACCGCCTGTCCCATCTCCCATGCAACATATCCACAAAACAGTGATCTGCAACCCGACCTGGACCCTTGTCTTGCGACCTTGGACAACTCTGTTAGTCACTCTGGCAGCTCATACAAATCCTCAATAGGCTGAGCAAAGGCTGCGAAGCTAGCAGCGGTGAATGCAAGTCCTGCTGCAGTAGGGAAGTTGTCCTCGGAGACGGCATGAACACAGTACTTGCTCAACTGAGGCAGGAACGGATTGGCGTCCTCGTGGTTCCTTCTCAAAATTTTGAACCCGCGGAAGCATGCGGTTTGCCGGGCTCCTGAGACGTCCTGCGCTTCACCATTTAGCCAGCGGGAGTTCTACGTGAAGGGGCTGCAACGGGCTGCAATTGTGTGCATTCTTAGGTCGGCTTGGGAGAGAGAGGGGTTGGTGGGAGGATTGAGGTTCAAGTTGCGCTTGCCCTAGTACCTATTTAGGAATATGTTAGATAGGGGATCGTTCAATTTTAGGGTTATAGGAGGATGGGGTGGGAGCGAAGAAGATCTGGCTGGGGTCGGGGTAAAAACAGACTTTGCGACAGCAATGTTGACGGGGGCGGTAGTGCTCGCAGAGTAGATCTTATCGGCCATAGTTTATTCTCGGGATGTTTTGACAATATGAGAATAAAGAAAAATACCAACTTAGGGGGGAAATTGGCGGTCTTTTTAATCGGGAGGTGAAATAGCATCCCTGGGGCTGTGATAGCTCACCAGCAACGCCATGCCAAGCGGGTAAGTCTCAAACCCTCTAACCCTTCCTCATCGGGCCTTGTTATCAGGAGGAACCTCGCCTCTTCGTTTCGATCCCGCACTCTTCCCACAAGCCCCACCAAAAATGCCGAGTTAAGAAAATCTCAACCCCGCTGCTGCCGCTGCCGCTACCGGAAAAGACGCTTGTCCGGTACCTCACTCTGCTCGTTCAACATGGTTGGCCTCAGCGGAACCCTCAACATCCTGCGACTCGTCGAAAATGGACCGGCTGTTCCCAGCTAGACATCTCTAGCACTCGAATTTAAAGCTCTGTGTTGATCGGAAGGTCCCGACAATCCTGCGAGCGAACATGGAGGCGTCGAATTCGGAGCAAGATCCGCGGTATCAAGAGCCTCAGAGTGGAAATTGGATATACCCCTCGGGAGAGATGTTGCTCAACGCAATGAAGTGTAATGACTGGGATTCCAAGGCCGAGGATGTCCGCGCAATCATTCCCATACATACTGCTGTTAACGCGAGAGCGTGGAAGGAGATTAAGCAACGGGTAGCTGGTAGGAGTTCTGAGAAGTTGGTTGCAAGCTCTAGTTATTAGACTCTGAGGATTCCCTGATCTTTCGTGACCTATAGATGTGGTGGGCCAAAGCTTGCCTCTTTCCACGGGGACAAAAACTCGGGCCGAAAGCCGGGTTCATGGTCCTATTAGGGTAACAGCTCCTCCCCTCCTTTATCTTTCAATAACTAATGCAAACTAGCTACCAAGCACGTTTTGACCGGCATGGCTAGACCGTTGACCACTGCCGGAAGAAGGTCGATTGCGTTATGGATTTCTACAGGGGAAAGTCTGACCCGAAATGGGCAGAAGCGTTGTGCTTTTACCTAGATATCTCTCCGAAGTTATCTTCACCTTACTAGAGGAATCTCTAACAGTCGGTACTCTGAAGGATACAAAACATACAAACACAGAATCGAATCTCCCCTTTCTATGACTCCGCCATATAAACATTACCTTTGCTGAAGCGGGCAGTTGCCCGGCTCATGTTCCCTCTCCCTGCACTCACAAACTCCGGCGGCCTCCCCAGTCTCCCCAAGGCCCTGAGTAAGAATTGGAGATTATGCATCGCTAATTTGGTGCTCTCATGCCCACCCCCAAGTTTGCCCCTGGCGTCTTGCATGGTGCATCTCAGCAATTCTTCGGCATCTCTAAATTGTCCATTATCGGCATATATACTGGCAACATTAATCCTAGCCCGCACAGTCTACACATTAACCACGTCCCCCCATCCACTCATAGCTCGCTTGTACATGTCCAACGCATCCTCGTCCTTTCCAACGTTCTAGCATGTGAAAGCGAAGCTCGACATTGACTCAAGTGTTTGCCGGCGCGAGTTACAGTACACACGACTCTCACGGGAGAGGCAGATCTTGTAGGGTGGGAGTGCTATAGTGAAATCCTGTTTGTCGGAGAGATTATGGCAAAGACAGTGCAGTATCCGGATGGTTTCCGGGCTGTCGCGGCCATGGGTTATTTGTTGTGGTTGTGCGCGTGAGTGAGATTAGACTGACGTTGGTATTGGGAATTTGTGTGTTTACATATGATAGTGTGATTAAACAACCAGTTCGGGGGGCTGAAAATGAAACCGATTCAGGCAAGGAATCACAGCCAGTGACTCGCTGCGCCAAGACTTGAATACCGGTGACGGGCTCTCTTTCTACCGTACTGCCCTTTGATTGGGTGGTGTGTTGCCCGTGCCGTATCCAGCCCCCGTGGTGTAGTTGTGACCTTCTGCTAAACCGGTCAATAAATCTATGGTGAGTTGCTCTGATGCCGTCTTGCCTAATGGAATGAACAGGGATGGGATAAGTGAGAAAGAGCTGGACCCAATTGAAACAGAAAGGAAACGAGTCTGATTGCCTGGGTGTGGTTGCGCTTGTCTAATTACAGAAAAGAAAGGAGGCTTATGCAGAAAATTCTGCACACCAAGCTATCTCCAACAGAGTTTTTAGTGGGCGCGCAAACGCTCTCCCGACTGCTAAAGCTACCCTATGAGATCGCCCTAGACCAGGCCGGTAAAGAACGAACGCCTCTCGGTAATTTGACACATATTTTAAGCGCGCTACAATTGGAACGGTCAGACTGTACTCGTGAACTTGTCTGATAGTCTAAAGTCTTTGTTTCATTTCAGTCAAGAAGGTTAATTTTTAACTTTTTCCCCTCCTTCCGCTTTCTCCTATTGTGGGAAATTGGAGGATTAGCATTGACATTTACCACTCTTGCTAGAAACCACGCACAGGTGAGTTTTCAGGACTCGCCACAGAGGTTATTGTAGGAGGGTTAGAGACTTGGGAGGGTAGAGGGGGGCGATTTAAAATCACAGTGCCAGTATTGTACAGCCATACCGTACCGTACCGGTAGTACCATAGGGAGTTCTCAACACGGGTATATTATCATTATGGTAATACCGGTATTTATTTCTCTATTTCTTTTGCTGGAGTGTGATACTGAAAGAAAACAAAAACATAACAAGGGTCCTGAACTATCATATCATTAGGAACGTCTTTTAGGCCTCACACGCTTCACCTGGCTCGCAACGCAGTCGACAAACGCACCGTAGGCACGCGTTACCTCCGTATCTTTTCCATTGAGGTAAGACTCGTCGAACCCGGAAATCTCAAATACTTTGATGAACTTAGCAAAGGCGTTGGCAAACTTGTGGCTTCCTTTCTTGGAGTCGGAACCGAGGATGCCAGCGTGAGTGTTTAAAATATGAATAGTTTTGTCATGCCCTAGACGAGTTAGTGTTCTTACCGCGTGAATCAAGCCAAATTAGGGAAGATTACTCACTGATCCTCAGTGATCCCAAGCGGCCAGTCCGACCCATGGTCCAGCCTGCAGGTCGGCAGTCCGGCCAGTCCGGGCATGATTCTAAAGAGCCTAGGCCAGTCCAGCTTAAATTATTTCCAGCCGCCGAAGCCTAGCGGCGCCCAGGCGACCGCCAGGCCGAGAGGTTCGGCAACCCAGGCCGAAGCTGCCAGATGCCCAGGTAAAACCCGCAGATTCCCAGGCTAAGCTCCTCGCATACCACTTATTTTTAATTCGACTGCATAACCCACTGACATCCAGGCCATCCATGGATATCCAGCGGATATGGAATCACAATGTATCAGCCACATACAAAGCCTGCAGGCGACCCAGGCCGGGCCCGGCTTTAGTTTTGAAAAGCCGCTTTCCCATAGTCCGGCCCGGCCATCCCGGAAAAATCCTGGGTCAGTCCGGCCGTACCCAAAGCCGGACGGACTGGCCGCTTGGGATCACTGCTGTTCCTTTCCATATTCTCAGGTAGAACCCCGTATAACCTTTGGAAAACCTCGACATCGGTTCTGCCATTGGGCTGGGTATACAGGGAGGAATCATCGATGGCATCGCCCCAATGGGCGGTCAGATTGCCGTTTTCAATAATCTCTTGGTCGGTCTTGGTATGGGTTCCCAGGTCATCCCTTTTGAAGGTAGACAGATAGCGGTTTCTCACAAGTTTGTAGCAGTCATCGGAACGAAGAAGATATCTGAGGCGCTCTTCCTGCCGGCTGTCAACGAGGTCGAGTTCAGCTTTGTGTGCGGCCATCTTCCCCTTCAATCCCAGGTCGAGTTCGGCGTTCTGTGCGGCCATCTTCCCCTTCAATGCTGTGAGCTCGGCTTTGTGTGCGGCCATCTTCCCCTTCAATGCCAGGTCGAGTTCGGCTTTCTGTGCGGCCATCTTCTCCTTCAATGCTGTGAACTCGGCATTCAGACGGTGGCTGAGGTTGGCGAGGTCGAGGCGACGCGAGTTTCCCACCAACATTTCCTTTTTCACCTTCTTGACGTGTAGTTTATCAACTTTCACAGCATCGGTGAGGGTCTTCCTTGCATCATGTACCAGGCTCCCGACAGTCCCGATGGGCGATCTAGCAACAAGGATCGCATCAAACACACCTGGTTGACCTCTCTCCCCAACGACTTCACTACTGCTCCGTCCTCTACCTGCAATGCAGCTGAACGTTATACGAAATTTGGAGGCACGGAACACTCCACGCAGGCCCCTCGAAGCGAGGACCAAACTTGTCATGATGACGGTCTACCTTTTGGATGAATAGAATGGTAGCAGATTTCTTGAACGGTGGGTGGTGGAAGGAATAATGGCTTAGCTGATGGCAAGTGGTGATGGTGACGACTACTTGGAATAGTTGATCGTCCCTTACCTTGAGCACAAAGCTTCGGCAAAATCGAATTCATTAGGTAATCACGGTTAGTCTGTTTTGTGCCTGTATGATAGTAGGCACATTTGTCAGTATTGCATGATCTAACTGGCCAGTCCTCTTTTTTTTCCTTTCATTTCCCCAGGCTCAACTCAAAATTCCGAAAGATTATCCGATGAGCCCCCCCGAGTTTAAATTTGTCCGTCCGCTGCTCCATCCTAACATCTACAGGATGGCAAATTGTGTATCTCGATTCTTCATACCCCTCAGCCGGCTGAGACATCTGGAGAGCTCGCTTCGGTACTTGAATTAATGCCCCTCACCTCGAGAAAGTTGATCACAGCAGCTAACGGTTTGTTAGGAGCATTGGTCGCCTACTCAACCCATCTTTACCGTGTTGATCTCAATGTTATCGCTTCTTGATGATGCCAATGTTTCTAGCACAGCAAATGTTGATGCTGGTGTTAGAATACGCAAGGAACGGGAAAAGTATAACAAGGTTGTGAAGGAGCATGTGGAGACTTCTACACGCGATATCCCTGCTGGGTTCAAGATGCCCCATCCTGTCGAGACCAAGCCTTCAGAGAAGCAGGAGGTTGACGATGAGCTTTGGTGCGAATTTGAGGGGGACAGCGATTATGGCGACACTAGTGAAGAGGAGGATATGGTTTTTGGTATGATTCCATTTCAAACCCGGAGTACGGTTTCTATTTACTGATTTGGTAGGAATTTAGAGGATGATGAAGAATCTGATCCTGATGAGGCTGAGGAAATGAATCAAGACGGAGAAGCATGGTTGAATTGCCTACCAATTATATTTCGGTCTTGCTGGTTATCATTTTTTCTGTTCTGGAATTCTGAAGTCGTATTACAATATACTTTCCTTGCTCACTCTTTTCTCCCTATATCTTCATTCTTATTAGGGTTCTCTTTATTCTTGATCCTGAGCGATTAAACTTTTAGAGTTGCATCTTCCCCACTGGTTTCGTCTCTTCATTCATGTTTTATTTTGCTGTTAGATCCTCAGGTTTCTCTTTGTGTTTGCTGGTCGGCATTTCTTAGGGAAGAGATGGAGGAGGGCAGCCTCAGCGGGGGGGGATTCCGGTTATGGAGGAATCCTGAGGAAGGTCAACATTTGTTTGATTCTACTGGCCATGGTGCCCGTCAGTTCATTTGTTTTATATTTTTGTTATAACGATGAGAAATAAATGGCTCATTGTCTGCTATGTGTAATTGGTGATCGTGAGGCTTGTCAAAATTATGAGGGGTAATGGGCTGTATTTGGCGGAGAAGTGTTCTTTCAGAAATGGAGACTCTTCTGGGAGTCTCCTTACTATGATCACACCATTTCTTCCATTTCGCATGCCTTCTGTTTTCTCTGCATTCCCCCACTTTCCTTCACCGCTTCCTTCACCGCTTTCACAGCTCAATGAAACTTCGGCCCCACTCCTCGCATGCTTCACCGAGTAGTTGGCACTGCGGCAAACTTTCTGATATTATTCTAGCATATTCTAGGATGGTAAGATGTCCGGTGCCCACGGAGTGAGCGCTGGTGATTCACAATCAGGCTGATTTCCCAAAGACCCATATTCGAAAAAAGGTTGCTGATGCCCCGCGAGTGAGGAGCAGTAATAATAGTTGCTAAAAAATGGATGGTGTAGACCGAAGCGAGAATACAATAGAAATTTTATGAAACAGAAATCCTGTGTATAGGCTTTCTCATTATCCGGTGGACTCATTTTACTGTGAAATACTGCAGGGAGGGCTCGGGATTCACTAGCATAGCATAGGTTTTCTTCGGGAATACATGTTATGATAGTGAACAGGTTTTCTCGCACTGGTCTACGTATCACTGCATTTGTACACATAATCTTTCGAACTTTTGTTCAAATCAACACATGTATTTATTAAGGGCTAAAACAGGGAGCAGGCCCAAATAAAAAAAGCATCTTTTTTTCACAGCCAATATTTGGCCCATCGCCCACTGTTGACCCTCATTGTCACCTTTGTGGACATAGAGAAACATATGCACGACGTAATAGCGAATCCGAAAATTCTATAATGAACCAGCTAGCCAATTGTACAAGTACCCGAGAATATGTTTTCCTACAAGACAAGGATTATTTCGCAGGTTAACCTAAATTAACTGTGCGAAAACATACTCCCGGGTACTTGTACATGTAAACTGGCCCAAAACAGTCAAAGTTTTCACTACGATAGAATAATACCACTTGCCTCCCAGAAGGTCTTTTTTTTTTTTTGACATTTTGGATGTTTATTTTTTTTGACTGCTGTTCTCAGCCCTAACCTCATGATGGGTAAGCAAGAAGATGTCATATAGTCTCGAAATGGATCTTACCGCGGTGGCCCAAGCCTTTATAATTTGAGGCATGTAATATTCGAAGGTGCGGTCGATCAGCCAAGCCCCACCCTGTAATTAATTCACTTAGTGTGTAACAATTTGAATTCACTGGTAGCTTACTGTACGTTGAAAATTAAGCCAATGCATGCAATCAAGCCAGTGCAGCCTAACCCCAGCAGCCAAAAGAGGAGCGAAATCTTGGTTCCCATCCCAGACAATCCCGCTTCCATCTTTACCAAGCCCGTGTCGACTCTGGTAGCGAGAGCTCCGAATTCCTATTCCATCCGTAAGACGACAGGTAACTCGAACAAGGATCAATGGAGAAAGAAAAGCCTTCGTAAGATCCACGATACGAGCATTGAATTCCTATTACATCTGTAAGAGAACAGCAAACTAGAACAATCATCAATGGGAAACAAACCTTCCTCAGACCAAGGACATGTCTGTCGACCTGTGAAATAGGGTCCCACTACCACAGTAATTATTAATTAGCAGAACCAATTGCATAGAAAGTCGAACAAAGGAGAGTTAGCTAACTGTTTCAAAGCTTGGAATCCTTTAAGCAACGAAGAGATCTTGGTTTATGTGGGGAACTAAGTTGTGGGCGGGACTAGAACGAGTGCCGTGATGGACACAGTAGGACATAATGTTCACAACAATGAGGTCTAGGCAAAAGGTGGACAGCAAGAAGTACCAGCCAAGACTGTAGTCGACAAAGCCGAGCCAACAGGAAACGGAACATGAGGTGGGAAGAGGGTGTGTGCGGGGGTCCCGGAATACTAGACGAGAGTTGCTGAATATTTGCAGGGATGAGCAGTGGTCATGCTCAGGATGACCCCCATAATAGGGTCAACTACTTACCCGCAGTCTAAGTGAGGTGCAACGGGCAGCTCACCTGTCCTACACCTGCTCTACTAGCGCCCGTTTTTTAAGTATCCGGACACCTGGGCAGCTGAAAAGCCCAACCTTGGCGCCAAGGTGTCCGGATACTTTAAAAACCGGCGGCTAGTACGGTCGCTTAATCTCCAAATTCCTGCGCAAAATAGGAATATAGCCATCCAGGAGCGACCGCGAAAGCCAGTGCGAGCCCTTCGAACGGCTTGTGACGCAAGGCGTGGTTTTAGGGAAAACCAATAAGCACCCCGTTCTGTCCAAATTCCTAAACTCCGAAGAACTCGAAACGGATCCGGACACCAAGGGGAATAAGGTAACATATCTGCGGACAGTGCATCTCCACTAGTCCCCAGCGGGGAAATGAGCAAGAGCAAACTCAATGTGACCTAGCCACGAAAGTGCATCTCCCGCTGAGGCGCCCAGGCTACCAGGGTGCATTTACTTCCCTTGGCCGGAGGATTACGACGGCTTCTCCATGCTCCAAGACGCGAACCGGAACACCTCTCTTGCGCTCTCAAAATTGCTAACCCTAAACAACGCTGTGTCCAATCTCATCCAGCTAACAAACACCCTTAGATCACGGCCCGCCGAAGCCCCGCCAACACACACCACGACCTACCGCGCCACGAACAAATTCCTGCGAATTCTAGCCCCCATCGTGCTGGGCTTTGCCGAGGAGTGCTGGGCGCACCTGCATTCCCATGTCCCCTCCATGGCAGGCACTGGCCTGCTTGAGACCTCCTGGGCCGTGGTTCGCCTTTCAAGAGGAATGCCTAGGCTGGACACCGACCTGCCCCGTGAATATCAAGGGGAAGCTCAGGTTCAAAGTGGAGGTTGAGCGTGAACACTTGATGGGGGAGCTTGGCGGGGGGGGCAGTAAGTGAGAAAAATATTATCGTGGATGAGGAAAGGGCTCGCAAATGGTTAAATGGGAAGGAGACCAAGAAGGTCTTTGTCTCCTCTAATGGGAAGGTGGCTAACGTGACGACAAGATCGGTCAGCCGGGCACCGATAGGGTACGCTAGCAGATAGCTGGGAGGGTCATTCATAAATTATCACTCGAGGACTGGGATGAATCGCTGTTCCCGAAGGGAATTAATTCTATTTAAGTGGGTTGCCGGAAGAACTCTGGTTACAAACCAATAACCCATAACTGGATGCGCAGAGTAGACCTTCTTATCGGCCATTATTTATTCTCGTCTCGTGACATTTTGATAGAGGAGAAGAAAAAAGTAACAACACAAGGGGGAAATTAAGGGCCTTTTTCAATCAGGAGGTGAAATAACATTCCTGGGGCTATGATAGCTCACCAGCAATGCCATGCCAAGCAGGTAAGTCTCAAACCCTGAAACCCTGCCCCATCGTTTCTTGTTACCGGGAGAAACCTCGCCTCTCAGGCAAGAGGAAACGTTTTCGTCTCCATCCCTCACTCTTCCCACAAGCCCACCAAACATGCCCAGCTCAGAAAATCTCAACCCCGCCGCCGCCGCTACCGGGACCAGACGCCCCCAGCTGGACATGTCAAGCCTTCTGGTTTAAAGCTCTGAGTTGACCGGGAGGTCTCGACAATATCGCAGGCAAACGTGAAGGCGTCGAATTTGGAGCATGATCCACGGTGTCAAGACCCTAGGAGTGGAAATTGAATATACCCCTCGTGAGAGATGTTCTTCAACGGAGTGAAGAGTAACAACTGTGATCCGTGGGCCGAGGATATGCGTGCAATCGTTCCGATGCATAACTCTGCTAACAAGGGTGGGTGGAAGGGTATTAAGCAATCGGAGGCTCGTAGGAGTTCTGAGAAGTTGGCTCCGAGCTCTAGCTACTCGACCCTGAGCATTCGCTGATGTTTCATGAGCTGATAGATGTGGTGGGCCAAAGCTTGCCTCTTTCTCCGAGGACAAAAACTTACGCCGAAAGCCCGGTTCATTGTCTTATTAAGGTAGCAACTCTTCCGCTCCTTTACCTTTCAGTCAATAACGCGAACTAGCTACCAAGAGCCTTTCAACCACCATGACTGGACGGTTGACCGCAGCGGGAAGATGATCGACTACGTTATTGATTTCCACAGTGGAAAGCCCGAGCCGAAATGGACAGAAGCGTTGAGCTTTTACTTAGACATCACTCCAAAGTTATCGCCGCAGGGTTCATGGATGAGGACACAGCGATTGGCAGAGTCGTTCCTTGGAGACGGTGTTGTAGGAAATCTTCCTGTGCTAGTGAGAGGGAAATTAGGCTCAGAAAAAAGAAAAGAAAAAGAAGAAAAAATAGAACCTCTGAATATTGTTCACTGATAACAAAAGTGCAAAGGGGAATTGTTTGGCAAGTTAGCGGAATTGCAAAAATAAGGTAAGGAGATCCAGCATGGCCAAATGGGGTGGGCACACGTACTATAACGATTGAAGAACATTACTCTCTCTCCCTCCCTTTTCCCTCTTTTCTACCATCACATGGAAAACAGCCAGCAACACATACAGCCAACCGTTCTCTTATCACCCTCCCTTCCTCTCTTTCCCCCCTAACTGCTATCTCTCAACCTCTGCCATCATGGCTGATGAATGCAAGATCGCCGAGCGCATGCTCACGAACGAGCTTAGGGAACTTTCTAAGGGGAACTGGGCGAATGCTGTAGCGAGTCTTCGATTCCCTGTTTTACTTTAGGCTTATGTGACTTTGTGACTGGAAGCAACAACAACCCACTAATCTGATATTTTGCTCGTGTTTTCCGTTTGCTCTAGAGCCTCGGGATGGAAACTTGGTCCTTTGGGATATCGCCTTGAGTGTCATAAATTCTACGTCTTTGTATTGGGAGGCTTATCCTAAGCTATTACTCCCCACGCTGTTTTGTGCCTGTAGTGGGCACGTTTGTCGGTAGCGCATGATCCAACTCACCTGTCCTCTTTTTTTCTTCTTCCATTCTCCAGGATGAACTAAAAATTTCTTTTTGAACCCGGAGTACGGTTTCTATTTTCTGATTTGGTTGGCGTTTAGAGGATAATGAAGAATGTGATCCCGATGAGGCGGAGGAAATGAATCAAGACGGAGAGAAGCATAGCTGAATTGGCCGCCAATTATATTTCTGTCGCGCTGGTTATCATTTTTTCTGTTCTGAAATTCTCAAGTCATATTACAATATACCTTCCTTGCTGACTCCTTTCTCCCCATATCTTCTTTACTCTCACGGTCCGCTTTATTCTTGATCCCGAGCGATTAAAATTTTAACGTTGCATCTTCCCCACTAATTTCACTTTTACCTCTTCGTCCCTGCTTTCTTTTTCTGTTAAATCCTCAGGTTTCTCTTTGTGTTGGCTGGTCAGCGTTTCTTATGCAGTAGATCGAGGAGGACAGCCTCAGCGAGGGGAGGTTCCATTTGAGGAGGGATCCCAAGGAGGGTCAATAATTGTTTGATCCTAATGGCCGTGGTACTCGCCGGTTCATTTGTTTTTATATTTTTGTTGTAACTATATGAGAAACAAATGGCTCATTGTCTACTATGTGTAATTGGTCTCGTGGTCGTGAGGGCGATTTCCCAAAAGCCCATATTCGAAAAAAGATTGCAAACGCCCTGTGAGTGAGGAGCCCTGATAGTAGTTGCTAAGGAGAGGGGATCCTTCCCCATCAGTCAGAGCGTCTCTGCCCTGTTCACGTTTATCTTTGGGCCGGTCCCTAGAGTGCACTTGAATTAGCTTGCCGACTCAACCATATTTGGAAAGTAGGAGACTTTTGCTGTGGTGACAAATTCACATTCACGTTCATAACAGCTTGCTGAACATCCCTATTGGGCTGTAGCTGCCCAAGCGACACGAATCGACGCCGCAAAAATGTGAGAGAGCTTCGCCAGACGCAAACCACAGGAACGGGTGCCGGTACGCCGACTGAGGACCGCGTATTGACCAGCGCCATGAAAACAATGACTGGGCAGGAGAGATGCATGTACCCACTGTGCGAGTGCCTCAAAGACTCGGGGGCGTTCCGGTGTTCTCGTCGCCTTCTGGGTCGTAGTCGTGCTGGTCCTGCTAGTTGTGGTTGTGGTGTTTTCCTATTTTTTATGTTCTTTCTCTAGCGCTGGTATTGGAGATAGTGGGTGTTTACGGTTAAGGCCCGCAATTGGGAAGTTCTGCTTTAGTGGTATCATAACTTGAAAACAAGTCTTGAATACCACGCCTATAGAGGGCTTATGTTGATACATTTGCTCTCCAAAAGTTGGGATAGTGTGCACTAACATGAAGAGAAAGTTTTTCACCCCACTAGCATTCGTAGCGGGCTTAAAAAAACTGTCAGATGGTTTTGTGGTGTAGTTGGTTCTACACCAGGTTGGCGCTGCTAAGCGCGGACCTCTGTCCCAACCCAGCCAATATTCGGGGTGGCTGAGCTGCACACCTTGCCCGTTCTAAAGCCTGACTTCTTATCCCCGATAGGATAAACTGTTCCCGTAATCTGCTATCAGTTACACACCAGTTACCCACATTACCTTTAAATTTCCCTAAGGCGGTTAGACAGTTGTAGCATCCCGTAGTCTGTCGGTGCCTGCGCCCAAGAGATCTGGTTAAGAAAATAACGAGATCTGCAGAGTATCCTTCCTTAACTGGAAATAAACTAAAGAGATCAGGAAAATGCCCGTCCTTAATTGGAAATAAATTCCTCGGGTTTCAAACTGAGACATTTGCCACAGATCTCTTGGGCGCACCGATAGACTATGGGATACCGGGCGAGCATAGTAAACCTTACTAGGAAACTGCAGACTGACCGGTAGGCCCTCTTCACCTTGATGATCTCGAAAACTCAATATACTCGCAATCGTCAACTATGCCGGGAACAAGAAAAGGTGATTAGGCAGTGTGGAGGTTACACTTCGTGCTAGAGCCTAAAACAGTACTGCATCCTCACTGGCACTCCTATGCCGTGAGTGGTTGGTCAAATCAATGGACTTGTAATCGTAAGGGAAACGCGTGGAGGAGTAGTAGTACTTAAACCCCTGAACTCTCCCACGCCGGTAAACCCCCCAACCACCCACCACACACCGATCCCCGCAGCCCAGTTGCCCGGCACCATGGCAGCCAAATTTGGAGCAAAGATATCATGTATGTCAATGGCCTTATTAGAGTCCTGCAGTACTAAGGTTACAAAGTTGGTCCTAATACTTTACTCAGTGATCTTCGGCAAATACGCCGTCGCGATTTGTGGGGTGGTTGGCCCCCTGGGGGTATCGGTCGTGCAGGTTGCGGATTCACACCTCGAGCACAAGGAAGCCAGGCTGATAAGGGAGCATGAGGCTGCGGCTCGGAAGGCGTGGGACAGGGTCCAGTTGGAGATGAACACCCTCGAAGTACAGCTTCTTCGACAACAGTTGGAGCGAGGGAAGGTGGCTCCCTTGCCGGAGCCACCAACCGCTCCCAAAGGCCCGTAAGGGCCGGGGGCCGTGGGGCGGAGTATGCCGGGATGGGACACAGTGGGGGGGGGAGGGGGTCTGATGAGGCGGGGTATGCCGGGATGGGGCACAGTGGAGGGGTACGAGGGAGGGGGGGGCAGGGGGCGGGGGGCGGATGCTGCGGTTGTAGGTGGGGTTTAGGTTCCAATTTTTATTTTTTTTAATATCCATGAGAACCTTCAACATGAATTTCTCACTCAACTTTCAGGAAATGTATAACACGCCGCCTTGGACATTAGCCCTTTACGGCTGCTCACCCCTTATCCACCTACGGTTATCATTGCCCAGTAGGTTAACTGACAACCCCGACCCTAACCTGCAGAAATGGCTTCCTGCATCTTTTTCGCAATAAGCAGCGCAACTGCAGCCCACATAACCACTTTCCACCTAGATCCACCATTCGTACAACCGCTATTCGCACGGCCGGTGCCCTGTATGTTTGCCCGATATCTGTATCCCTTCTCTCAGCTAGGCTGAAACATAGCTAATATTCCAGAAACTTGTAGTCTTCTACCCCTAGCAACCTTTAGCTGGTCCCGAAAACCCCGGACCACCAGTTCCGGAATTCCCCCAAATCCGCTAACAAACTGTCACAGACGGAAGCCAGCATATTTAACGGTGACTGCTCCTTCCGAGCAGCAAAGTCAAAGTAAAAGCAGCTCACTTCAGTATCTTCTTTCATGGCCTCGTCGCTGGGCTTACCCACAGTTAGGGAGCTGTACACATGACCAGCCATCCACGCCGCTCTTTTGTTTCCCACGAAGAGACCCCTGCTTAGGTGATATAGCTCTTTCCCACTCGAGGATTGCAGTCGCAGATTAAGGTCGCAAGATCAGATTCACCCTCCGTAGTCCCATAATGCTAGCGCCTGAATTCCTTGGTTTCCAGTGCCCAGTCTCCTATACTGTCGAACTGCTGGGCTGCAATGACATTGCCGGACCTGTGACTCTGATGGAGACAGCCACGCCACTATTTTAGAATCATCATCGGAGACAGTATTGGAGGAGTTATTCTTATTGCTGAAAGCTTGTCGCATTTTTCGTTTTTTGCCCCTTTGAATATTCTCACAAGGAAGATGTCTATCCACTTGGAATTTGTTAACAAGATAGCTTGAAATTGAGGAAAAGTGGGGTTGCTGGTAATGCCTTGCGCCTAACTAACCACAGCCCAATCACTAGACTCAAAATTAGTCACATCAACTCTCAAAGGCTGTTTCTTTGTCAATAATTGTGGTGGATTCGCATTTACACCATGTGAGCCCTCAGCGATGCGCGGCGAGATTTAGTAGCAAAAGCTGCCTGCGTTTGATTACAGTAGCAAGCCATGGCATGCCATGCCTCTCTGAGGGTGTCGCCTCGCTCAGGGCTCACACGGCCTAGCAACCTCAAGTTGAACTATACTTCCGCATTCCCCTTGTTTAGTACATTTCACACCAGTACGAATTGGAAGAACTGATACTGCTTCTATTGTTCAAAAATCTTTTCAAGATCTGCCTCTGGAGCCCTACTGGTAGCTTAATCTATCTACCGTAAAAACTGGTGAAATTCGGTAAGTCCGGACCAGGATGTGTTAATTCCAGCCAGATATCGTATCGCTCCAGATTTTGGCGATTGTGATTGGCCAGTGCTAGTTGGTATATGTTGGCCTATGAGGAGTGCTCGCTCGGGCTGGATTGTACTCTCTCACTGGCCCTGGCTTTACACATCCTGGTCCGGACTTAGCGAATTTCGCCAGTTTTTACGGTACTGCTGACCAGCTGAGAACAGGGTTGCGCCATCACCCCGACATCCGTAGCTCTTGACGGTCCCCTCCTGAGAGAGGACAGGTAATGGCAGGGTAACTGGGCACAGGGGATTGAATACCTAAACAACGCTTTTCCCCTTTCCCGTCCAAATATCCGAACTACGAACAACTCACACCCTCTCTTCATACACCAAATACACCATGCTACGCACGATAGGTTTATTCCATGAACCCTACTGTCTAGAAATAACCCCTGTTACCAACTGCTCCCCATAACACCTTTCAGCCTCTAGTCCCAAGGGTAGGGAAATGCTTATGGTCCTTACGGGAAGTGCTATCAGTTGTTGGTTCGTAAATGCCCGGACGGAACGAAGATGTCTTGCGGCAGAGGCACGCCGTAACCGAGATAGAGAGCTGCGCCAGATGCAAGCCGCAAGGAACGACACCGGCGCCGAGTACCCCATAATGGCCGGTGCCCGAAAAGTGATCGCTTCACAGGACAAATACGTCTAGCTACCGTGCGAATATCCGCAAGACCCGCTCGCCGTCCAGATATCTCGCCACTGTCGGGGTGCAGGTTATGGTGGTTTTGTGGTTGGAGTTTTCGGTTTTTCATTCTTTTTATATTCTTTTTTTCGGGATGGTAGCATTCGGCTGAGTTGGTTTTATGGTGAAGGCCCAGAATAGGGATGGTTTGTTACAACTACCACAACTAAAAATCAGTTCTCCAATATGACTGTTGTGGTTTGGTTGTGTTGACAATTTTGCTTATCAACAGTTGTGATACTCCGGCTGAGATTAATAACCCGGACACTCCCGAAAGGCTGATAAACCTGAGATATCAACAAAGAAAGCGAATTTATCTAAGATCTGAGAGCATAGATCGGTTTGCAGTTCTTAATTACTCAAAAGCTTGTTTCTCAACTGTCCAAGGCTTTTTTTCAGAGGTGATCTCTGGCTTCTTAGTCAAAAGTTCTTAAGAACTAGTGGCTTCCTGACATGGTACAGCCTGAGTCATCTTGCTATGTTGGATCTCATTAACTTGCTTTGGCAATTCGGTTGACTTGCCAAGCCAAACCTATATGGGCTGATGCCGCAATTTACATGTATGTTCGTTACAGGATAGAGATGATGGATTTCAAGTGTCCTCACGGGTACTCAAGTACGTACTCGAGTATTTTCAAGTAGATCGGCTAGATAGTAAGGTGGTTTCGTGGTGTAGGTGGTTACTACACCACGTCGTGTGCTGATAAAAATGACTTCTCCCCTTGTAAACCTCGCTTAGAAAATACTTCCAGTGGCTGAGGGTCATGGGTACTGTGATGGGTCGGTTACGGGTCAGGGTTCTTTGGTGGGTATTCGGTACTGCAAAAAATGAGGGTCCACGGTGTCTTGATTGCTATGGTTCCGGCCATCTAGTCTAGGTTTCGTGGAGTTAGATACCTTTAGTGGTTTTGTGGTTGCTTTGTGTTTTCTCCTGTGGCCTTCTCCTTTTCCCCAAAAAATTCATCTTTAACTCAGGGAAAAGAGAAGGTAAACGGGTGGTAAGGTGGTATACTTTTAGCGAAAGAAAAGGAAACAGCTAAGTGATTTCATAATCATAACAGAGGAAACACATTACGCAGACCAGGACTGTAATGGAATGAATGATAGGAGTATAAAAACTGTAAGCTCATCGCTGGTCATACGCCGCGTTCAACGTAGGCATTATGGGGGCGGGTTTATCAAATGGGGCCCCAGGCTGGAAAAATTACGGACATACTTGTGCCGTTTAGAAAACATCTTGAGGAGACAGGGCCAAAATAGGGATACCCGATACTGTAACCGCACCTCCAAGTCATAGAGTTAACAAAGGAACACCCGACCTCTTCAATCGGAATTATGACCGTGAATTCAAATCTAGTCTATCGCTTCTAATGAATGTCTAAAAGAACTGCAGTCTACCCACATCAGGCATTTCACGGAGTTTATGTATTCCTAGAACAGCAGGGAGACACGGTAGTATGTCGTTTCGTAGTTATCATCGTAGCGGGCTTACACGACACTGTAACGGCTCAAGTTACTACAAGGCCAGGCTGACGAACTCCCAGAGAAAGTTAAATAGGGCAAATTTCTGCCACTCTATAGATAAGGCTTGGGAAAATATTAGTCCGGGTCGTACGGCGTCGTACCTATGTATTAGCCAATCAAGTCGCTAGAACCGGAGCACAGGTCACTAGAACCGGAGCATAGGTCGCTAGAACCGGAGCACAGGTCGCTAGAACCGGAACAAAGGTCGTAAAAGGAGGAGCTCATATGCTTATGCCAGACCTTCTGGTCGCTCTGGTTCTGGGACCCCTAAGGGTTGCATTTCAAGAGGGTAGTGGAGTGCTTGGAGCTCAGGGAGGTGAAGATCACAAACAAACTTGCGTAGTACCCGCAGAGAGAAGTACAGTAGGTGCGATGGCTAGTAGCTAACCCATTGTTCATAACGCAGTGTACAACCTAGGAGAACTAAGAGACCGCTTGAGAAGGGCGCTAAGGCTACCAGGAAATCCGCAACCTGGTTGAGACCTTGAAAGGGCCACCCCAGTTCAGGCCGCAGGAACGTAACAAAAACTTCGAGGAAGTTGAACTCTTGGTACTAACAACAAGCTGGCAACCACCGATTTAGCCCTCCAACTTTTTTGAACCAGTGAAGAGAGACTGCTCCGTTGGGATGGGGAAATATGATTTAGAACGGTCGCGGTTCGAATTAGAACACGGTTCGGAGGTGTACTAATAACACGGTTCGAAGGGTAGCTCCCCACCTTCGGCTATAAAAAGATTGCACTTGTACCACGTCTCGGTTGATTGCATAACTTCACCTAGTCTGCGTCTTCACTTAGTAAAACATACATTTAAAACAGGCTTAAGGGTCACACATAAAACGCCTTCTTAGTTTACAGGCTTAAAACTAGTGGATTTCCAGCTAAACTGTATGATGTCATAGCTCTTATATTTGATGTGACGCCTTAAAAGAGAAAGTTCACAACCTACGATTAGTTCTAAAGGGCTAAAATGTAAAAAAAACCACACAAAACCGACTAGGTGAAGGGCCAGGTTATGCAATGC
>ML120638.1:0-42322 GCA_003788595.2 Choiromyces venosus 120613-1
AAAATTTGGTGAAGAGTAAGGCTTCCACCGCCTATCATTTTTCGCGGATCCACACCAAACTCCTCATTTTTCGTTGTGCTGTATTTTTCGGTATGCCCTCAGGTATGTTATTTCTTCGCATTGCTATGGTATTACTCTCCTGCAGGCAGGCCCAGGGGGTATGTTGTCATTACTGCGCCCTTATGAGTACGGTAAGAGATGATGGAGGTGAATCAGTGGTCAGTGGAAAGTTGGCGGCTAAAATTAAAGCATAGTTAACGAACAGAAATACAAGCCAAAAGGCTGCCCAGCCTAGCAATAGCGGCGTGCCCGAGATACTCCCAAACCCGGGGATGGGAATGTGATCGGAGAGCTCTAGTTAGTGGTTGTGGTTTGTATTACTAAGAAGGCTGTCTAGGGGTTAGTAAGCTGGGACTGTTATTAGTTAATGTGCGTTGCTATGCGGAGGATATATTTTTAATGGAAAACATCGCTTAGTCCTTACATAAGTTTTACATAGAGAGAGACAGAGGAAGGCTGAGAGGAGACAGCTCCGCGAAAGGCAAGGACAGGAAAAAGGAACGCAGTATTGACAACGATAACGAATATATTTGGTTTTCTTTTGATTTTCTTTTTCCCTTTTCAGAGGTAATTCCCTTTTACGGATTTGACTTTTCTACAAAAGGAACGTTCGACTTCCAGCTTGTGTGTGCGGCAATTGCCCACAAGTGGAAGTGTTTTAGCCCCTTTTCGATCGATCTTCCGGTTTCGTCCTTGTTTTCCCGTTGGAGAAGTTGACCTTCTCTATCGATTGTGATTGGTGCTGGTGTTTGTTTTAGTCCTTTCTGTTAAAATATAAAAGGAGGGTAACGTGTGGGTACTGTCACACGTGTTGTGGGACACATAGTTACTTACGAAGAACTTTGTAAGTGATGTTGTGTTGTTTCTGCGTCACTGATTTGTAGTATTGTTGTTATTGTTCTGGTACTTAAAGGGCTCTGTGACCCTATGGGAGGAGAGAGAAGAAGAACAGAGATCTATCGAGAGGGAGACAGGAAGAATACAGAGATTGAGCAGTTGTGAATACTCCTGACAGAGCTTTGGTATCGTTCATGAAGTTTATCGGTTCTCTTCTTTATATTTCGTTTGCCTTTCGTCTTTGACTTTTTCATACTGTTGGGAAACAACCTCGTTGACCCAAAATATCACAATACCGGATGGAAGTTGTTGTCATCGGGGCAAGTGAGAATACCCTGACTTTTAAGCAATAACATCATCCGTTACAAGCAGCACAACCAATAGCAATCCGGACCTCTATTGACCTACTTTTCCCCGGTGCCAATACCCACCAAAGAACGCCAGACACCAAACAAACATCAACAATACTGTACCATAACCAGGCCTCAATAACATATAGCTCACATTCTGGAGACTTAAAAAAATGGCTAGCACAACCAGTCATCCCATACATCCAAGACAGGGTGATGACAGGGAAAGACAAGACTGTCTCATCCTTGGATGTTAGTCGGCTTGGATTTGCCAATGTGAACCCAAATAGGTTAAGATAAAAAAATTTAAAAAAATAAAATTACGCATTATGATATTAAATATGAGAGTAAAAAAAAGATAAAAAAAAATACATAACAAACACAACACAAAAGTGTGTTATTTCTCAACTCTAGAAACACGTACTTGCTGTTTACAATCATGAAGAACTTTTGAAATTTCTTCAGATGGTTCAAAACTAATTAAGCCTGTTTTAGCTCATGGTTTCGAATACTTGGCAGCTTCAATTGTCAATAGTGGATAACGTGAGGGGTGTATGGGAGAGGGACAAACATGAAAAAAAAAAATCATGTACGGAGGTACAGCATATAAGGTTTGTAGATTTTACTAGCAGGGGTGTGTTGCAGGCCAGGGGGGGGGGGGTAAGTGCAGCAAATCGGGTATGGTGGCTTGGCTGTTCTTGAAAGTGAAAGTTTTTTTTTCATGAAGTGTGATTTCACAGAGACTGATTTGAAAAACCTTCACTTCATGATCAGCCAGCCATTACTGACCTACGGAGTAGAGAGCAGATAGAAAGCATGCCGGTCAGGTGTCAAGCAGTTATTGGGGCAAGTGGCCTCTTCACAAAATATTAGATATCTACGAGTAGAATAAATTGAAAATACGAAATATTCACCTTTATGACTTTCCATTCAAGTTGCAGCCCTGGACTGGTTCCAAGCCACTATACCTGATTTGTTGCACTTACCCCTCCTACTGGTAGCACACTCCTGCTAGTAAAATCTACAAAACTTATACACTGTACCTCTGTAGACACTACTGTATTCCAATGGAGTTCCTTAATTACAATACCCTTGCACCCGCGTTTATTTGATCTCCCCATACCCCACTAGACAATGGAATAGCCCAAATTCCATACACTAACCAGCCTTCAGACCATTCATAATTTCCCCAATCATGTGTCACGGATTATGACTAAGCAAGGCGGACTGGTAAGGCAGATTTCACCTGACTCATAATTATGAGTCAGAAGGAATGAATATTTCATATGACTTGTGCTAGTGAGTTATTAGTAGGTTGTTATTGGTGGTTTGATTTTCTATGACTCACAATGATAGTCATATGACGTTATGTTTTCACACGTGACTCAGATTATGAGTCATGGGTTTCATGCATGTTGCGCGAATTGCGCACATGATTAGTTTCATAAGTTTTGATTGGTTTTGATAGTTAGCGAGGTAGACTCATAGGAGTCAGCTGGTGGATTTCACACGATGACTCATTTGAGCCACACGTATGAACGACTCATAGGGATGAGTCATCGAGGGATAGGGTTGTGGGAGGAATGACTATATAAGGAGGCTCGTAGGTAATAGTAGTTAGTTCCTCACACAACCATCTAAATACTTTTCAATACAAAAACCTTCTATGTACAATCAGTTGTTTGAACTTCCGAAGACTTCAATCATGAAGGTCAATCACGTAAGGATCCCTGATCTGACTACAAGAACGACCAAGACAAAGGTCTGATATTATCGATAAGAGGAAGTAAGGAAAATAGGAACATTGGCTATGGCAAATATACCCGAATAGAGAGAGGATTGTAACATTTGGTTGCATCTAACAAGCAGTACCCAACAACAATAAGTGATGCAATGGACATTGTACCCCCAGCAGGGGAAGCAGGAGCAGCAGTACCCCCAGCAGGTGGAGAAGGAGCAGCAGTACCTCCAGCAGGAGGAGTAGCAGCAGCAGGACCACCAGCAGTGACACAAATCCACGACTGCCTGAATGGCAGAAGAAAGAATGGAGACAGAATAAAGGTGGAGAAGGCACCAACATTTAATGGAACTCGCAGCAAGCTACGAACATTTTTGGCCCTGTGCCAAGTGTACTTCGACGCCACGGGAACCATAGAAGCAAGGCGAAATATTACCTATGTCAAGTCCCTACTAAGGGAAGGAGCGGCTAGCTGGTTAACTCCCTGTACAGAAGGAAGAAGAATAGAAACTTGGACGACATATGAGGAATTTACAGAGGCACTCCAAGGTCAATTCAGGGACCTAGATGTAGAAAACGCAGCGCACACAAAGCTTGAGCAGATGAAGCAAGGGACGGAGCCGGTAACAGATTATTGGAATGAGTTCCAACTCATGGCAACTGAGGCAAACAAAGATAAGTGAACCATGAGGAGACAATTCCTGAAGGGAATCAACAAAACCCGGCAAGATGCTTGGGCGGCCGACCACTTTACAGCAAACAGTGTGGAGGAAATGTCCTGATGGGCCATCGAGAAAGAAAAACAGATCAATATGATCAAACACTTGCAAGGAAGCCACATGGCAGTACCAAGAATGATGGAACCTCCTAGGAACCAGAATGGAACATTTAGGATGGGAGGGGATGGAGCCGCAAGAGGGGATCTCATGGATCTAGATGCAAAGTGAAAAAGACCAAACCTCAACCTGTCAAAAAACGAGTTCATACGAAGAAGGAACAATAATTTTTGTCTTGCATGTGCCAAACCAGGATATCTGGTAAGAGAATGCCGAAGCCCGAGAGACAATAAGGATTATACTGCGATAAGGAAAGAATAGAGGCCACAGGACAATAAGATGAGGAGGAGTCGACCCATGATTAAGGAAATCGAGGTAGAAAAGGAAGAAGAACAGGCAGGAAACAAGGAATGTCCATCATAAGTGATGGACTGAGGGACAGACCAGAACGAAAACCCATCATTTTATCCAATTATTATACGGCACTCTAGTACATGGAATCACTAGAACAAGAGAATGACCATGTTATGGTAAAAGTACAATTAAGAGAAGGAAAGAATACAGTTACGATCAATGCAATGATCGATTCAGGAGCAACGGAAGACTTCATCGACAAGGAAGTCTGCAAGAAACATGGAATAACAATGACAGAAGCCAAGAAGGCAAGAGAAATCTACTTGGCTGATAGGAATGTTAGGCATATTGGAAAAAGGGCCAAAGTGACCCGGCCTTTACACAGGATTATTTCTACCATACTCCTGCAGTCCCCATGTAGGGACTGGGCGTCATTACGGTATTACAGCCGAGTTGTGTCCCGACACTTGAGCCACAATAAATGGCACCTTCAACATAACACCATATACGACGTCGCCGTCCGTCTGGTCCGTCCGACTAGATGCTGTCTATAGGATATATGAGAAGGCACCTTTGGCGACTTATGAGAAGTGACTTGGAGGAATTTGGTTAAGTTTTGAGTAAGCTATACCTTGTACATTAGCAGTTACATATCATGGCTGATAAGTGATGGGAGGATTTGGGAAGAAACCTTAGTGACCGAATATCATGAGCCTATGGCACCGACGGGTAGCCATCGAGCTGAGCCTCTTGCTTTGAAAGAAGTAGTGCCCCAAGAGGGCCTACTCAAGAATCTGTATGAGAGGTTTTCGCTGGATAAGCTATTGGCTTGATCCAGAGCAAAAAACCCTATATATCCAATGGGCCTCATGATGCATCAATATGCAGCACAATGGCCGCGCTCATTCATTAAAGCTGATCACTTTATGTTTTGAGGCAGAATAATTGGTATAGTTGCCATCAGGGTGGCATACTCAAATTAAGTTCATATAGTGGAGAGATCGAAGACTACCTACTGGAGGAGTGTTCACACCCCCTAGAAACAATAGGAGTCTGAAGAGATCAAAGCTAAGCAAGGCAAATATTCTCAGGGTCAAGAGTGTTCGCACTTAGGAAAATTAGGAGGTTTTTGGCGGAGGTACTGAGATAGTATGGGAGTTGATTGTAGCCCGCAATAACCCAGACGCGGAATATAAATATCGAGATACTCCCAGCTATCAGAAAAATCAAGCAACGGAGAAGATATCTTATTAATATATTTATTAACTTACTCTTGAAAAAACTTTATTACACTTATTTTTTCTAAACCTTTGGGAAATACGAGCCTACCTTAACGATCTTTGTTTTATCTTACCTTACCTTACTTCAAGAAGCTTACAGCTTAGACCTACTGGCCCTATCTATGGTTGTAATACCCCATAACAGTATATTAATATTCTCCACGTTACCTAGGCTCACTACCTACATGATTACCTCTACCTACTAGCTATACCTATCATGGATCACATTAGACAAGACTCGCCTATGCCCTTGGCAATTCAAGGGCCAGGGCATGATGGACAAATGGAAGAGAGAGCCCCTTCCCCAGCCAGCAATGTGACATCTATACTAGCCACCACTACTACGCAAAACCCCCCATACCTCTCAAGCGGAACTTCCCCAGTAGGCTCCCTAAGAGGAAGGAGATCATGGGAAAGGATCAAAAAAGAGTCGCTATCGCAAGAGAAGGATCACGAGGCCCCCTGAGATAGCCGGAAGTTCCAGCTATCTTAAGACACATCATGGAATCTCTAAGTCAAGTTGACCGAAATGCTTCAAGATCCATAACTGAGGCAAACATAGCTTACAATGAGCTGTCAGCACAAGGGTGCCAATATGCCGACAAGCTCGAAAGCTACCGCAATATGTTTAATCAAGGAGAACAAATAGTAGGACATGAATTAGCGGGAATAAATCTAAACATGGATCAACTCACACGAGAAGTGGAGATATCTCGAAAGCACTTCCAAGACCAAGTAGTAGCAGAGCTACGAAAACATAATGCTCAACACAAGCAGCAACAAGCGGTGAGTACCCAGTTGCATCAGAATATTGACTTGACAGGACAAGCATCTCTTTCGAGAGATCAACAACTGGAACAGTTGATCCAACAAGTCCAAGCCCAGGTTGAGATTGACAGGGAACAACAGACAGCTGCCGAACAGAGAATGCGAGAAATGATAGAACTTGTACAGCAGCAGTTAACTGAAGTAACTCGCTCAACAGCCACCCCCTCCATTCCAGCAAGACAAGCGACAGTAGAAACTGCTCCACCTTCCTCTGGCTCCCTAGCTGTGAGGCCAAAGAAAGGAAAGGAAGTTGACCAAGGCCAACTAGCAGTAGGAGGAGGAGGAGGGGGAGAAGGAGGAGGTGGCCAAGGGCCTCCAAGGATCCGTGGAGCTGGAGGAGGAGACCCTAACCCCAGCAGCAGCAGCCACAGTAGTGGCTCCAGCAATGGTGAAGGCCTAGCCCCAGTTCCAACACCTAGACCCAGAAGCCGCCCCCCCCAAGGGAGCGCCCCAAACCAGGACCACCTGATAGAGATACTGGGAAGCGCGATTGCCAGAGGGAAAAGGCATGCAGACCCACCATCTATATTTGAGGCCAAGGTCTATGAGGACATTAACACGTGGGTGTTGGACTGAGAAGATTACTTTGCTAGAAACCCAGACCAATGGGTAGAAGACCATCATAAAATTGTTTATGCATTGAAAAGAACAAAGGGAAAAAAGGTAGCTCCCTTCGCTGAATGGTACCGAAAAAGCATGACAGGTACTATGGGCGCTCCATTTCAACCAGACTTGGTCTCTTGGACCAGATTTACCCGGGAAATTATTAGCAGATATTCAGGCATTGAGCAGGAAAGAGAGGCAGCACAGGACATGAAAAAAGTCCCGTACAATAATGATATTGAAGAATACCTCCTTCTACTAGAAAACCTTAATATCAAAGCCAAAATGTCGGGCATTGGATGGAGGCTCCTAGTCGAGGACAAACTCCCAGAACAAATCCTGAGAAGGCTCTCAGGGGAAACCTATGATTCTGTTGAAGACTGGCTCAAGGCACTAAGAGGCTTTGGGAAATTGGAGGAATCTTTTTTACAACGTCAGACCCTCTCCCACACAATGGGAAAGGGGCGAGAGGACACCACAAAAAGAAAACGGGGCAATGAAAATAAAGGGTTGAATACAAAAACCAACAGGAAACCACGAGCGCAAAAAGCAGCCTGAACAAGCTGGAAAGCGCAGAAAGCAAACTCAGGGGAAAGCAATCCCACTCCGATACATACGGATTGGAAGAAGCCTCACAAGGGAGTCCCCCAGACCCTAATAAACAAAAGGCAAGAAACTCAGGGCGAATGCACCCATTGTGGACTAACCAACCACAAATGGGGCATGTGTAGAAGAGCAGCCGTAGTTAACTCTATGATATGATGCAGGCTACCAAAGAGACGGAACACTCGGTTGGAGGTCCAGGCCCCCCAAGAAAGGCGGCCTCAGGTTGGTCACGTGGCAATAACAAGGCTGCCCCCACAACTTTGGGAACTATCCGACCCAGGGTCCAACTGAGGGGGAAATTCTTTCGAGGTCTATACACCCTCTTCTCAGCTGAAGAGCATTGAACTGGTCACTATCTAATTGAAGGGGTTACACCTGACACTGATTCGGGTCTGTGCATAAGCTTAAGGAGGCAAAGGGGTTGAGTAGACAGGGAATGGTTGGCACCATACTGCAATGGCATATGGGTACTTGTGGTGTGGCATAAATTCACAATAGGGGCTTACACCCCACCAGACTTGAATCTGAGCCCATGCTTACAGCACTGGCGGATTGTACCCACACTTTATCATAAATGAAAAAGTACTGGTCAGGTTATAATGGGAACCACTTGGCAGGGGGTAAAGGCCACTAGTAGTGGGTTGCCCAATAACTGTAATATATTCCTTTCTTGTCAGTTTAGCTGAGGAGACATGATTGGTCGAAATAACGTGGGCATTATAGTAAACTCAAAAACTTTACACCCCACATATCCAACTACACAAAAAACTACAAGAATAAAATGGTTAACACCTACACTGATTACACCTTAGTACCAACACGGCTTCGCTTGGTACATGTTTGGACATGGGACCAGGAACTTCTATCCTTTGTCCCCAGAAAACCATCATCCTTTGTACACCCCACAGGGAATATCTGTACAAAAATCCAAGAATACACTAAAGTACACCATAGTACTATTATCTCCTTGTACCGCATACTCCTCCAGGCACACCAAAGACCCCAAGTACCTAGATACGCTAGGTCAACATATTCATCCAGACAAAGATTCCGCTCTAGAAAAACTCTCGAACCCTCAACAAGCGTGAAAGGGCCCATTGAAGTCCATACCCGATTTTGGTTGTAAGAAATGTTGAAACGAAGACATGTCGAGGTAGAACCATCGGGCAAACGGCAAAGACTTATTGCCCCACAACCTACCCTTTACGAGCACTGGGAGGGTCATGCACATCTCTATATTGGAGAAAAACGATATCGAATCTAAATCTTATTAGATTCAGGAGCTGATGTTTTTGTCCTAAATGAGAAATTGGTACAAGAATTAGACGTGCCTTGCATAAGGCGCAGGAATCACATCCCAATTAAAGGATTTACAGGCGACGTTGCTAAATCCAGTGGCGAAAAATATATGATGCCCTTAAAAATAGAAATAGGGACAAACCACCATACTATCGAAGTCTCTTGTGAAGTGGCACCCACAAATAGATAGGGAATGATAATACCCTACGGCTGGTTAAAAGAACATCCCATATCCAACATCACACACCCAGACAAGTGGGAATTTCAGAGTAGGAAATACCACGACCACTGTGACCCAGGCACTTGGTGTGACTGGGATGAATTGTTTGAATGGGACGATGATGTGGCTCATGACCCAGATGCAACAGTTGTTGGCTTGGTAACATCTATGGATGAAAATAAGGATTCGGTAGTCAGTCAATTGCCAAGAGAGTACCTAGATTATACCGACCTGTTTCTTCCATTGACTGCAGAAAGGCTACCCCCAAGAAGGATGTTAGACTACGCAATTGATCTCAAAGAAGGTCCAAGTCCCCCTTGGGGACCCATTTACAAGCTTTCTGCCTCTCAATTAGAGGCTCTACGCATATACCTAAACGAGATGTTAGAACAAGGAAAAATCAGACCTAGCATGGTGCCGTGTGGGGCTCCAATGCTGTTTGTACCAAAGCCAAACAGTGGTTGGTGCCTATGCATTGATTATAGAGGCCTCAATAAGGTCACGATATCCAACAAATACCCACTCCCCCTAATGATGGAGTTACGAGACCGAGTCGTCGACTCAACTATCTTTACTAAACTAGACCTAAAGGATGGGTTCCACCAAATTAGGATTAAGGAAGGAGATGAATGGAAGACAGCTTTCCGGACTCGCTATGGGCACTTTAAATACGGAGTCATGCCATTTGGGCTAGTCAATGCCCTAGCTACCTTCCAAGCAATGATGAACACAATATTAAGAGAATTCCCAGATCGTGGGGTTGTGGTCTATATGGATGACATTCTCATCTACTCGGCAGATGAGGCAAGTCATGTGGAGCTAGTGTGAAAGGTGTTAGCGCACCTCAGAGAATACCAACTAGCAGTCTCTATCGCAAAGTCTTATTTTCACATCACTACAGTGGAATTTCTTGGTTACGTAGTAACCACAAAAGGAGTCTCCATGAGTGAGAAAAAAGTGGAGTCCATTCGAAATTGGAAGCAGTCAAAATGGGTAAAAGACATACAAATCTTCATGGGATTCGCAAATTTTTACTAAAGATTTATCAAGGATTTCTCAGCAATTTGCAAACCAATTACAGAGCTCCTGAAAGGAAATTCCAAACATTTCACCTGGGGAAGAGAACAGGATGAAGCCTTTGAATTCCTGAAGGAACAATTTGTGATGGCACCAATTCTTTGCCATTTTGACCCAATGAAAGAAACAATAGTGGAAACCGATGCAAGCGACTTTGCGCTTGGTTGTGTTCTATCACAGCTGGTAAAAAAAAAACTACATCCAGTAGCATTCCACTCACGAAAGTTCAGCCCTGCGGAACGGAACTACGATGTTCATGACAAGGAATTGTTGGCAATTGTGGAAGCCTTTAAAGAATGGCACCACTACTTGGCAGGAATGGAGGTCCCCATCACTGTTTATATGGACCATCAGAATTTACAGTACTTTCTCACCACCAAGGCATGGAGTGCAAGACAAATTCGATGGGCACAAAAGCTAGTGGATTTTAACTTTCACATTGTTTACAGACCAGGAGCCCGAGGCGGGAAACTGGATGCACTGAGTAGACAGCCGGAGTACCGTCCTGAAGGGGGAGCTACCCATAGCAAACAGTCAATTTTGAAGCCAGAAAACTTCTTACGAATCGCTGTGGTATGGAAAAACCCTGGGGACAAAAGATTAACCACCACAAAAGACATGGAACTCGATCCCAGGCCAGAGGATGACCAGATGTCGGAGCCAGAAGACATGGATGAAAGCTCAGAGCCACCAAGAATCTGTGTCCATAGACAGGCAGAGAGCGCTAGGATCCCCACTAGAGGATCAACGATCGCAGTGGGACATGACTTGTATAGTATGGATAGGCTAACCATCCCCGTGAAGGGACAGGCCCTGGTTGCGACAGGAATAGCTATAGGGCTTCCTAAAAGAACCTATGGGCGAATTGCACCCCGAAGTGGATTGGTGCTTAAATATGGCATATACATAGGTGTTGGGGTGTTAGACGCCGAATATCTGGGCGAAATAAAAGTCTTAATGGTTAAGCTAATGGATGCAGATTACAAAGTCTCCAAGGAGGATCAGAGAGCTCAAATTATTATCGAGAAAATCAACAATACCAAGCTTCTGGAAGTGATAGACTTGGCAATAACAGAACGAGCTGATGGAGGCTTCGGAAGCAGTGACCTGCTCGGGAAAAAGCCAACAGTATGCTTTCTACAAGCAAGCTCTAAAAACAATGAGTATTTCGACCATTACGATGAGGAACACAATCCTAAACTATCACAAGAAGTGGTAATGTTGTCCAATGCCATCATCGCAAGAGTGGAAATAAAGAAGTTTGATGTAGACTTTATGGCCAAAGTCAAAGAAGCAGCTGAATGAGATGAAGAGTGGGTAATGAGAAGGCAGGAGTTAGAAAGAATGAGAAATGACAGCATGGACCTTCCCAAATTCTAGAACTTGAAGGATGGGCTGGTATACTACAAAGACTGGCTTTTTATCCCAGCAGACGAAGGTATCCAAACCATCATAATGAATGGATGCCATGACTCAAAAATGGCTGGACACTTCGGCCAAGAAAAAACCCTAGAAATAGTCACATGAGACTTCTACTGTAAGGGGCTAACAGGCTGGGTTAATGACTATGTCAGATCCTGCAATGAGTGTCAACACAATAAATCTCCTCAACATGCAAGATATGGGTTGCTTCAACACTTACAAGTACCATATGCAGCCTGGACATCTATCGCGACAGATTTTATTGTTCAACTACCAGAATCACAGGGACACACCCAGATCATGGTCATAGTGGATCGGTTCACCAAGATGGCACATTTTGTCAGTATAAAAGAAAATGCGACCGCAACGGATGTCACCAATGTCTTCCTCCAAGAAGTATGGAAACTCCATGGGCTACCCATGGAAATTATTTCCGACATGGATGCAAAGTTTTAAGGCGAGTTTTGGGAATCATTGTGCCAGGCTCTGGGAATTAAAAGAAGAATGTCAACAGCCTACCACCCTCAGACTGATGGGCAAATGGAAAGAACCAACCAAGTGCTGGAAGGTTACTTACGAAGCTTTGTCAACTATGATCAGGATGATTGGTACCAACCCCTGCCAGCAGCAGAACATGGCTACAACAACTCTACCACCAATGCACACAAATTGACTCTCTTCTTTGCGAACTATGTCTTCCATCCACAGACAGAATGGATGAGAGAATGTGAGGCTCAAAATCCAGGTGTGGACCTTTATGTGCACTGGATGAAAAAAATACATGAACAAGCCAAGGAGACACTGGAATCTACACGAGAGGCCATGTCAAGGTATTACAATCGAAAAGTCAGGGAGCAACCAGATATAAAGGTTGGAGACTATGTCATGCTCAACAGCAAAAATATGTGATCAAAACGGCCCTTGAAGAAGCTGAGCCCAAAACTTTATGGGGCTTTTAAAGTATTGGAAAAGAAGGGCGAATGAGCCTACAAACTTCAAATACCCAACCAGTGGAAAATCCATCTGGTTTTTCATGTAGCGCTGCTCAAACCTTACCAAGTTTCTACTCGGCCCGGATGGGCACAGCCACCCTGCGACCAAGAAGAGGTCGAAGGTGACTTAGAATGGGAAATGGAGAGAATTGTGAGGAGTGAAATAATCTCCTACACGAGATGAGTTAGAGAACAAAATAAGGTCCTTCGGGAGCTCCGACATTTCGTGAAATGGAAAGGTTGTTCCGAAGACGAGAACATCTGGGAACTCCCTGAGCACCTAGAGTGTGCTGAGGAATTAGTGATAGAATTTCATAGATTGAATCCTGAAATGCCAGGACGGGCATGATTGGAATGATGTGGCAAGGTTCTCTTTGTGTGGCCAAGCAAATGCGCAAAAGTTTTTTACCCTACCATGTTCCATTCCCATGAAAAGTTTTATTTTTCATTTTTTTATTTTTTTTGAAAAGAAGACGTTCGAGATGAAGTCTTGGGAGGGGGAGCTACTGTTAGGCATATGGGAAAAAGGGCCAAAGTTACCCGGCCTTTACACAGGATTATTTCTACCATACCCCTGCAGCCCCCATGTAGGGACTGGGCGTCATTACAGTATTACGGCCGAGTTGCGTCCCGACACTTGAGCCACAATAAATGGCACCTTCAGCATAACACCATATATGTCGTCGCCGTCCATCCGACCGGATGCTGTCCGTAGGGCATATGAGAAGGCACCTTTAGCGACTCATGGAAAGTGACTCGGAGGAATTTGGTTAGGCTTTGAGCAAGCTATTACCTTGTACATTAGCTGTTAAATATTATGGCTGATAAGTGATGGTACGATTTGGGAAAAGATTTTAGTGAGCGAATATCGTGAGCCTATGGCACCGACGGGTAGCCATAGAGCCAAGTCTCTTGCTTTGAAAGAAGTAGTGCCCCAAGAGGGCCTACTCAAGAATCAGTATGAGAGGTTTTCACTGGATAAGCTATTGGCTCAATCTAGAGCAAAAAGCCCTATATATCCGATGGGCCTCGTGATGCATCAATATGCAGTACAATGGTCACGCTCATTCATTAAAGCTGATTACTTTATGTTTTGAGGCAGAACAATTGGTATAGTTGCCATTAGGGTGGCATACTCAAATTAAGTTCATATAGTGGAGAGATCGAAGACTACCTACTGGAGGAGTGTTCACACCCCCCAGAAACAATAGGAGTCTGAAGAGATCAAAGCTAAGCAAGGCAAATATTCTTAGGGTCAAGAGTGTTCGCACTTAGGAAAATTAGGAGGTTTTTGATAGAGGTACTTAGATAGTGTGGGAGTTGATTGTAGCCCGCGATAACCCAGATGCAGAATATAAATATCGAGGTACTCCCAGCTATCAGAAATATCAAGCAATGGAGAAGAGATCTTATTAATATATTTATTAACTTACTCTTGAAAAAACTTTATTACACTTATTTTTTCTAAACCTTTGGGAAATACGAGCCTACCTTAATGATCTTCATTTTACCTTACCTTACCTTACTTCAAGAAACTTACGGCTTAGACCTAACGGCCCTATCTACGGTTGGACTACCCCAAAACAGGGAAACCAAGCCAAATGGGCCCTGTAACCCACACAGTAGAAGTATTGATGAATATAGGAAGTCACCATGAAGAAGGAACCTTTCAGGTAGCAGAACTACAGAATCACGAAGTCATCCTTGGAATGCCATAGTTGAAAGAACACAATCCCACAATAGATTGGAATGAAAAGAAGATTACCTTCAACAGCGAACGATGTATGACATGGTGTCTCAAAAGCTCGCCGGTGGTCTACTCAGTCCCAGAAGCGGAAGCCCTGGAGGAAAACCTAGTCACGAGTCTCTCAGAAATCCAGGCCAGAAAGGACCAGAGGGTCAAGGTTAGCAAACTAACACCAGAAGCAAAAGTGCCCACTAAAGGGTCAGGAAAGGCTGCAGGACATGACCTCTATGCAAATAAGGACATCAAGATACCTGCCAAAGGGCAAGAGGTAGTACAAATGGGGATAGCCATAGGACTACCCCCACAGACTTATGGGTGTATAGTACCTCAAAGTGGTCTAGCGGTCAAACATCATCTCACAACCAACACAGGAGTAATAGATACAGATTACACAGGACAAGTCAAGGTGGTCATGGCCAACTTTGGTAACAGCAGGTACTAAATAAAGAAAGGGGACCAGATCGTACAACTCATCATCGAAAATATCAATAGCGAAGACTTGCTAGAAGTAACAGAGCTGGAAGATACCCGAAGAGGGGATGAGGGATTTGAAGTTCAGAATTGCCCAATATTCAAAGACCAAGCAAAGAACCGCATGAAAAACAGTCCAGAGGAATTGAGATCCAAGAAATATTAGCAAAAGCGTTGGGACGTTTTTACAGGCGAGGAGAATCCGCAGGGATTGTCAAATGGAGAAAGCTTGAGGGAGAGGTTCGAATAGAGGCAGTCAACATCAGTATGGAGTTAGCCATACAAAACAAGAAAAAGAAGGACAAAAGAAGGATAGAGGAGATAATCCTGAAGGAATACCATCATCTCCTCGATGTGTTCGAATAAGAAGAAAAAAGGGGCCGACCTCCACATAGGGAGGGGATAGACCTAGAAATAGCCCTGGAAGAAGGGAAAAAAGTCCTAAAAAAGAGGATATACACATTAGGGGCAAATGAGCTAAAAGAGCTAAAAAGATACATCCAACAAAACAAAGAACAAGGGTGGATCTGACAGGTATGGACAGACCAGGCATTACCAATACTGTTTGTGAAAAAGAAGGATGGGACCCTCCGACTGTGTGTGGACTATAGAGGACTGAATGAGATCTCAAAAAAGGACAGGTACCCATTGCCGTTGATAGGGGAAGCCTTAGATCGGCTAAGCACAGCGAAATACTATACCAAACTTGATATCAAGGATGCTTATCACAATATACAGATCAAGGAAGGAGATGAAAGCAAGACAACCTTTGCCAGCAAACTATAAACATACGAGTAGCTGGTCATGCCTTTTGGATTAACCAATGCTCCTGCAGCCTTCCCGAGGTGGATCAACAACACCTTATAGTGCCATATCGACGTATGTTGTATAGTCTATTTGGATGATATCCTGATATATTCGGACAACCTTGAACAGCACAAAGAAGATATTAGCAGCATCTTGGAGGACATAAGAAAATCAGGAATGAAAGTTAAACCATCGGAATGCGAATTCCACAAAAAAGAAATGGAATACCTAGGCTTTATCATCAATAGGGAAGGAATCCAGACAGACCCAATAAAGACCAGTGCGGTATGGGACTGGAAACCCCCACAAAAAGTCAAGGAGGTACAGTGCTTCCTGGGATTCTGCAACTTCTACAGGAGATTTATCGAAAGGTTTAGTTGCCTAGCAAAACCCCTTTACCAGCTAACGGAAAAGAAAACCAGTTGGGAATGGGGGGAAATGGAACAAAAAGCCTTCGAAGAATTAAAAGAGAAACTCACGACATCCCCAGTACTAGTACACTACGACCCGGAAAGACCCATGACAATGGAAACAGACGCTTCGAAGTACGTCTGCACAGGAATTCTATCGCAACAAGGGCAGGATAGAAAATGGAGGCCAGTAGTCTACCGATCAAAGACCATGAATAAGGTGCAGTGCAATTACGATATTCATGACAAAGAACTATTGGCAATAGTTCAAGTGTTGAAAGAATGGAGAAGATATGTGAAGGGCTGCCGACACCAAGTAATGGTCCTAACAGACTACAAGAATCTGGTACCTTTCATGACTACAAAAGATCTGAATGAACGACAAATTGGGTGGGAAGAGTATATGAGTCAGTTCAACTTCAAAATACAATATATTGACCAGGAAAGGAAGGGGGCAAACGAGATGCCCTGACAAGGAGGGAAGAGAACCTACCAATAGAAGGAGACCCGAGGATCATGTACAAACAAAGAATCCTATTACCAAAAGAGAAATACTTCATGGAAAAAAGTGGAATTAGTAGAATTCCAGGACAGAGATGAAGAGGGAATATGGGAAACAGGACAACTAGACCAACAGATCCAGGAAATTTGAAGAGCGTTAGCAACAAAACAGAAGGAGTTGAAAGGTGTGGTCCTAGGACTATGTTAATGGGAAAATGGCTACTTATAGTATCAAGGAAAAATATGGATACTGAACAATGAAAAAATAAAGAAAGCGATTATCCGGAAACATCATGATGCCCCACAAGCAGGGCATGGAGGGACGGCGAAAACAGTTGACCTAATCCAATGGAAATACTATTGGCCAAAGATGAGAGAAACAATCAAGCAATATGTAAAAAACTGTAACACATGCCAATGAATGAAAGTGGTTCAACATGCACCCTATGGACTGCTACAGCCAAACAAAGCACCAGACCGACCATGGAAGTCGATCACCATGGACTTTATCACAGACCTACCCAAGTTGGAATGTTGTGACATGATACTGGTCATCATCGATCGCCTCACCAAAATGAGTCATTTCATTCCCTGCAAGAAGGATCAAGACGCACGACAGTTTGCAAACCTATTCCTTAAAGAAGTGGCCAAACTACATGGATTACCAAGAGATATCATCACAGACAGGGGATCCCTGTTCACTTCGGTCTTATGGAAAAAAATGACAAGCAAGATAGGAATCGAATGAAGACTCAGTTCAGCATTTCACCCCCAAACCGATGGACAAACAGAAAGGACCAATGGGATACTAGAACAGTATCTGCGAGCATATATCAATTATCAGCAAAATAATTGGTGTGAACTCCTACCACTAGCCGAATTCGCATACAACAATGGGCATCAGGAGACCATTGGAACATCACCTTTCTACGCGAACTATGTGATCCACCCAGAATATGAAATGATCGGACACATAATGCAAGCGGAAATAATGAAAAAAGAGGAAATGAGTCACCTGCATGAATCACTACGTCAAGAAATAGTCATGGCTCAGTTACGACAAAAGGAAATTTACGATCAACACTGAAGACCACATCCCAGTTGGCAATCAGGAGACATGGTATGGTTGTTGGCAAGAAACATCAAAACCACGAGACCATCAAAGAAGCTGGATTACAAGAAAATAGGACCATTTAAGATTGTGGCGAAAATAGGGAAGAGCGCATATAAGCTGGCACTTCCACCATCAATGAAAATCCACAACACATTCCACATCTCACTACTCGAACCTTACCAAAACAATCAATTTCCCTCTCAAAAACAAGAACCCCCACTGCCTATAGAAATAGACAGTCAAACCGAATACGAACTAGAGAAAGTAATAGACTCTAGGCTACATCGAGGCAACCTGCAATATTGAGTCAAGTGGACAGGATACTCACCAGAACACGAAAAAACCTGGTACCCAGCCGAAAACTTTGAAAATGCCGAACTTGCAACCCACCATTTCCACTCCAAGTACCCCCATAAACTAAGAATGGGTACGCATCATGATAAAACGATCATGCTCTACATCCCCACCCAAAACTGAACCATGGGATGACTCAGGGTATATCCCTAGAGACACTACCCCCACTAGTCGCGAGTATTCGAGACCAATGGGAAAAGACATGATGGACGAACAAAGGGAATATGCAGAAAAAATAGCGCATGATGCACTGTCCTGGACTGGCTGTTATAATGACAGCTGTCTAGTACACCTACGAGACAAGGAGGGAGGAAATTGGTTCCCAAGGGAACCTAGGAAAAGAAGAGACCACAAAGAGGTAGTGGGATGAGAACATTGCTACAATGATCGGTGTAGGGAACACCGATGGAAAAAGATGTATGCGAGGTATTACCCTAGGATAATAGGGGAAAGACTGCCATTGTCGACGACAGATGAGCAGTAGAGAAAAAAGAGGAAAACTGTGAGGACACAGTTGGGGAGAGAGGGGAGCGAAAAAACAGAACCGGAGGCTGATGCACTACACTGGCAAATAAACAACCTCCGAAGACTGTTAGACAATAAGGAGGAAATGATCGAAAGCCAGCAAAAAATGATCGAAGACCAGAAACGGGCACTTCGAAATGCTGGCAACATGATGGAATCCCTGCGTCGACGATGTCCGAAATTGGAGGAAGGTTGATAACAATGGAAACAGGAGGCTCAAGAGATCAGAGCAAAATTGTGGAGATTGGGAGGTTAGGAAAGTAGCATCGAGGGACCGATGCTAAGGGAGGATGGGAGCTAATGTCATGGATTTTGACTAAGCAAGGCAGACTGGTAAGGTGGAATTCACCAGACTCATAACTATGAGTCAGAAGGAATGAATATTTCATATGACTCGTGCTAGCGAGTCATTAGTATGTTGTTATTGGTGGTTTGATTTTCTATGACTCACAACGATAGTCATATGATGTTATGTTTTCACATGTGACTCAGATTATGAGTCATGGGTTTCATGCATGTGGCGCGAATTGTGCACATGATTAGTTTTATAAGTTTTGATTGGTTTTGATAGTTAGCGAGGTAGACTCATAGGAGTCAGCTGGTGGATTTCACAAAATGACTCATTTGAGCCACATGTATTAATGACTCATGGGGATGAGTCATCGAGGGATAGCGTTGTGGGAGGAATGACTATATAAGGAGGCTCGTAGACAAGAGTAGTTAGTTCCTCACGCAACCATCTAAATACTTTTCAATACAAAAAACTTCTATCTACAATCAGTTGTTCGAACTTCCGAAGACTTAGATCATAAAGGTCAGTCACGTAGGGATCCCTGATCCGACTACAAGAACAACCAAGACAAAGGTCTGAAATTATCGATAAGAGGAAGTAAGGAAAATAGGAACATTGCCTACTGCAAGTATACCTGGATAGAGAGAGGATTGTAACATCATGTCCGAACTGGGAGGGAAATGGTCCTCCAAAGCTGACTCTCCCTTCCTCCTCACATATGAGAGCACCGCTTGGCTGAAGTACCATCATAGGAGTTGATCGACTAGTCTGCCTGGATGCTCGTGGAATTGGTTGTCAAGATGGGTGCCAGTGATGTTATTGCCATCGGGCCTGATGCAGATGATTTTGTAATTGTCCTGAAAGAGTCATTAGCCGATAGAACTCTAAAAGAATAATCGTATATACATCTGAGTTAATCGACACATCATAGCTGTCAAAAAGAATATGCATATCAGCCCTAAGGAATATCCCTTCCCGAGCTGAGTTAATAGATCCTCCATTCTCCGGTGGCATAGTGATCCAGCTACCATAGTGGCGGTCATCCCAGTGCCCTGCATATGCCAGCGGAAGAATATGAGCAGCCTCAAAACCCCGCTAGTTGCTATGCTCAGTCTCTATTACACAATCCCCAGTTATAACACACGGGCGACCTCGCTCATGTAGAGCATCAATCAACTCTTCAACATGGGTTCCAGTAGTTACTGAGATCGCACGGACCAGCCAAGGCTCATTATTGACGGAGAACAGAGCGGCAGTAATGATAAACTACTTCCCTTGTTGAAGAGGATGGTCACCCCTCTGAACGGTCCCCCCACTTTTATGACGCAGGAAGTAGGCCCTCTTGAATAGAAGATCACCACCATGGCATAGAAATTGTTGTTTGTCATACCATTGGTGAGAACGAGACCACCGAGGACCGTGTCATGGTCCTTTGCATCCTAGATGTGGACGTTGCACCCAAGTGTACGATTGGACATCCTATTCGTGGCTTGCCGTGGTTTTGGATAGGGGTTGGGAGGACTGCCACTCATATTGATTTTGTTAAATGTACTAGATATACGGCGAGTACATTAGCATCCCTATTCACAATGCATTAGCCCATACAATGGTAATACATATACCACAGTTTGATACGTTGGACATAGATGATGGAACAAGGCTGTTACAGATATGGGTTGGATATACTAGATTCGTATTAGTTGTTAAATGCTAGTGAAGGACATGAGACGTCAGTGGATTTCATACCATTAGTTAGTTTCTCCTATGTTTCTTCTCTGTTTCTATCTATTTCACTTTTCCCCGACAGTCTCTATAAAGATTCTGTATTTTCCTTTACTTATTCGTTATCCTTGGAATTCCTGCCCATCGTTGTCATATGCTTTGATCATATACATTCTTTTGTCATTCTCTCGATTGCGTTCCTTATAGACTAAATCGGTACTCTATTTACCTGGTCATCCGCTGCTGCTGCTACCCATTGAAGTGAGTATATCGGCGATCAACGGTAATCGACCCTTAAATACTTCACAGATTTGAGTTCACCAAAGCGGCATCGAAGGCTGCCAATTATTATAATTAGTGAAAGGCCATCTTGTCAACAAGGACAGAAAAAGGGAAATCAACAGAGGGGAAACAGTTGCCGAATATTACTGAATTACGGACAGTCTACGCAATGATCTTGAGGAGATTCGATTGCTCACCCCCTGTGGGTATAGTTGGAACAATTATAGACCAGACTGCCGGTATTGGGGGACTTCGGGATTGACTGAAAGGGGTTATGAGGGTGGGGTACAAGGGGCAGGAATCGAGTGAGGGCTCTTTGGAAAGTCGAAAGGTTGGAAAGAGCGGGAGAAGGGACCTTAATTGTAGAGGTGGCGAGGATGATAAGGTACGGCATCACAATAGATATCGAAAGCCTGCTGACTACACCCGGGTTCGCAAGGTCTTCGCAGAAAGAGAGGTACTGTGGCAGGGTCTTGGCGGTAACGAAAGTTGCAATAAAAGAGATTGCCGGGTACGGAATGACTGAATTTTATATTTTACAATAACACCCTCATTGCTAGTAACTTGCGGGAGGTCCACTATACGAGAAAGCCAAATATTAGTATATTTTGAAGCTACCATTTAATATGACCTCTTGGAAGGTCGTCCTGATTGTGGTGCATCATGTGGATGGCCTTAAGTTCGGTATCTGTTGACAACACTTTGAATTATTGAGGGTGGAAGACTGCTCATAGCTCATGCCGAGATCTGATCTCAAAGCAATATCGTGGTTTTGTTCATATCGTGAACTATCCCTTGGACGGATGAGATGGTCAAACTTGTCACCTGGCCCGTGTACTTCCTCATTTCTTAGTGACAAGAAATGATTTGCAAGAAGTTCTCACCACGAAGAGGCTGGGTCGCTCGTTATCCACCGATCAAGTTTCTCAAAAAGCCGTGCACGGTCCAGGCGACAAGTTTGACCTTCTCATCCGTTCAAGGGATAAGCTTGAGTATGTGGAGGCGGCATTGTCAAACTTGATGGGTAAGTTCGTTAACCTGCATAATTTGGAATATTTTTATCCGACGATGCCTTGTAGTGGTACTTTTGTTACTGTCAAGTCCCTGCCACAGTACCTCTCTTTCCGTGTGGACTTTGGAAACGGGAGTGTGCAGGGTATCAAGGGTAAGTCTCTCAAACGTCCTCTGGTTGGCTCAAGGGCCTTCTCGACCACTCAAAAGAACAGTGTTTGCTCCAACCACCGAGCCAAGAGTTCGACATGCTTTTTCCCTTCGCCAAAAGTTAGCGCGCGTTAGTCAAGTAGCTGCAGATATGCCGTTACACACATTGTAATTTCGATGAATCAGGCCCGTTTTGACAAAGGTTTGACAGACTTATGCTCACCCCCGAGTACTGCAAGTTACCCTTAGTCCCAAACCTAGCCCTGTGCCGTCTGTGACTGAATCATTGATCCGTTGTGGTAGTAGCAGGTTGTACGGTATGCCAATTTGGGTTAATCGATGCAATCAATTACTTGTAAAAAGAAACTTGAGTGTGAGTGGGAAAAAGTCAAAACATGGTTGCAGGTTGACTAAGCTAAAAAGCATCTTGAATTCATGACACTACCCTATCCAATAGAATTTGTGGCCCTAAGGGGTTTATCGATATTTTTCCGCAAGTGGCGACGCTCTCGCCTTAATCAGCTGTGGGGTGAGGTCCTGATTATGGACCAAGGGATTTTAAGAGAATTAATTTTATTACTTATTTCTCCTTTTGCCATTTCATGGGGGCCCGGAGTGAAGCGACGGGAGCGCACTTAGTCTCAACCAGCCCGTACGCGAGGCGGCAGACGCGTGTAGGCAGCGGCGTAGCGTGCACGCAGAACTCCCGACGCATATCTTAGGGACCGCGGGTTAATTATCCGAGGGTTCCGGATGCTGGGATCAGCTCTGGAATGCTGCATGCTGGGTTTGGCAGAAACTAGGTGAGGCGTAGGGATAATAACCTGTGGAGTAGCGCACAGAATAGTTTGAATAAGTGGGACCGGTTTCCCTCGCACTCTGGGAGAAGAAATGTCTTTCATCCTCATTCGACATCCCTACCATTTGAGGATCAGCAATCGAAGGACCAGAGTACACAAACAACCGGAGTACACAAACGACAAGGTGAGTCCGTTTAATCTCATATTATCTCTCTATGGCTAGAGTTTTGAAGACTTACTTGCTAATTCACGAGACCTAAAAAGTAGCTAGTTCTACACGGATCACTTCTCCCAACACAAGTTACATCAGTTGTGCTACATTTCATCATGATATCAACCATGAGTTCTGCCAATAGTGCTTTGCCATCTTCCTTGCAATCTTGGCGATGAACCCTCGCTAACGAAATCTTTCTCATGATAGAGTTGCTTCATGCTTACGGTCCCAGTCTTTCGGCTGCTGTTGTGTGCTCTGCTACAATAGTCTGGCAGTTGATCAGCAACCCCACCGATAGACTCAGGAAGGATATTGCTGGTGTGAAAAAGGAACTCAAGAAGGATATCGCTCATGTGGAGATGGAACTCAAGGGGGACATTACTGGTATGGAGAAGGAACTCAAGAAGGATATCGCTCATGTGGAGATGGAACTCAAGGGGGGCATTACTGGTATGGAGAAGGAACTCAAGGGGGACATTACTCGTGTGGAGAAGAAAGTGGATAAAGTCAGCCACGATATGCTCATTGTTACTCGAGATGTCACGGCATCCATGGAAACAAAAAACTATAAGGGAATGCATGCACTTACAGATAGACTTGAGCGTGCACAAGAGTCTGGGTGCAGGGAGTATTAGTAGCTAGGGTTGGCCCTCAATTAAAGTAAGTGAGACAGTATTGCCCACCTCTTGATTTTATGATACATGATCTGATTGAGCACAAAATGATAGGCGGTGGAAACAACTCTACATTAGTGTTATTCTTAGAGGCATTTCGGATTACGGTTTACATCTATATCGAGTATTGGATAGGAGCTAGCTTGCTTTAGTTGCAGGGAGGAATCACGGGGGATCGAAGTTGAAGTACCTGGTGGATTTTTTATTATTCAGGGAACTGGATGGCTATGGCCGGCTGATTTGTTCGGTGAGGAACAAGTGGCTGGGGATTGCTTGTGTTTGGATTTGTAATTGCAATTTATTATTCTATTTTCCCTGGGGGACCCTTGAGCGCAGCGCAGCAATGGACGTAGCCTGATGAGAGTGGTAGCAAGCATGATGGACACCAGTAGGTATGTGCGTGATGAGAGGAGCGAGAGTCCATAAAGTGTAGCGGAGAACGTAAGCATCCCACAACTAAAGACCTGAGCAAAGCACCAGCCAAGATCCCTTCATTCATGCCTGAATTTCATGACCTTTTAGCGCGTAATTTCTACCTTGATCTTCTGAAGCCAGACTTTTCACTGTTTGGTTCAGGTTATCTGGTCGTGACCTATGCAATAGAATTTGTTGTTCCAAAGAGTTTGTCGATATTTTTCGCAAGGGGTAATGCTATCCCCTTAACGCGCTGTGGAGTGAGGTCCTGAATATAGGCCAAAGGATTCTGTCGTTAGTTGCTGGAACGCAGAACACGTGCAGTAATTCTTAGATTTTACACAGTAAAAGTTAGAATGTTCCTGATGCAGGGATGTGTCCGGAATGCCACAAACTAGGCCTGACGGAATGAGAGAACTCATCAGCCACAACAGAGCGTAAGTGAGGTATGTATAAGGAGAGGTGGTTCCCGCCTCGCACTGCAGAGAAGTGACGAAGTTCCTTCAACCCCCCATTCGATAGACGGAGATAACACGGATTAGCGACAAAGGCGAGAGCACACGAAGGCCAAATAACGGAGAATGACAAACATGTTCAGGCTCCACAGTCGGCAAGCAGTCAAGGCTGTTTCCAGACCTTTTCATCTTTCTGCCGGCACCTCGCCAGATCCCCAGCTTGCAACTCCTATACAGTGTGCCTCTGAGTTACCATACGATCGCTCGACTCTTCACTTTGCAAGTTGACCCAGTGAGCTTTTTCACTCACAAGCGCCAGCAGGAGGCTAAGGATCACGGTGAATTCATTGACACCTATAATGGTGGTATAGATCCCAAGAATTTAGGTGTCTTGATTCCAGATATTTCCCATGAAACTCTCGAAACTAGTATTGCAGAAGAATTGGGAATGCCATACCTGTTGGAGGCAGCAAAGTCTGAGGTGGCTAGAGTGTACGAAGGCTCTATCCATGGCAAAACCTTGAACCGATAGTCGCATTTGCGGTTTCTTGTAAAGATGAAGCTTGATGGGTTATTTTCATTGTGGACACCACTGCTCCATTGGCGTACCTTTCGGCTCAGGTGGCTACTCCTATCTGGCTTAATAAAACTGCTAACCCGTCCAGGCAAGCAAAGTTTTAGGTATCAATGAAGGGACCAATGTCACCATAGGTGGATATCATCACGCAGTTAGTGTGTCGCTGAGCAACTCTCACTTTACTGGTACCAACATTCGTGGTGGAGACTTTTGCAAACTAAACGATGTTGATATATGGTTGTGCCATCCCAATCATGGTGTGAAATTGCTTGTCAGTGGAGGGTGGAAGTTGACGAGAGAGTCTAAGCTGTAGTTTGCAAGAAGGCGACAAACGGTGGGTAATGCTTTCCCCGGCGTCCGGAAGCGTAATTATTCATGAGTTGATTTACGTCCCCTGGTGTCTAGATTACTTTTGGTTGTCCGTGAGAGTTCACCAATCACAATACCCTCGTCCTCCCGTTCATTTGACCTTGCTAGAGCCCGCTAGAGTCTAGGCTACCAGATAGCTCAAATTCCATGCGCTCACCATCCTCTGCATCATTCATAATTTCTCTTACCATGTCCGGACCAGGAGGGACATTGCACTCGAAAGCTGTCTCCACGCCCCTTGGAGGAAATAAATTTGATGGAATTGGAGAATGGGCAGTATTACGAGTCGTGACCCATTAAAACCCAAGTGCGATGGAGAGGTACCCCCCAGGGCCCCGGTAGTGACGGTGATGGGTAGTAGCATTACCTTTTTATTAAAATGTACTTTTCTTGAAATGCTCAATTTTTTTTTTAAATCACCGTTTATTCAGCTTTCATGTATTATACGAGTATCCAGATTTCACCTCCATACCTCTTTCCCCTTTGATTGTTGATGGCTCGTATCTCTTGGCCTGTATTCAGGATGTCGCTCCTGAGTGAATTGAAAGAGCATACGCTTAACGTATCCCACGCCATATCATCGTTCAATGGAAGCTCTCCCACAAGGGGCTAGAGAGAAGGATTAAATACTAGACGGAAACACGCATTATCCCCAATGTATAAGCTATTACTACAAAACTACCTGGTAGTCAGGTCAAGATTATATATCCGGCCACCAAAGCCCCAGCGGCGCCGTAGGCAATCTGAAGCTATCTTCCACCCATAATGATAGTGAAACGATGAGAGCATTGCTAACAACGATTTCGCTTTTATAAGCAAGGATATCGGAATAGAGTTTATCGCTTGGAACCTTGCGAGTGCGAGTCACGTCACCTGGCCAGGCCTTGCCGCCATATGCAAAAGCCTGGGTCAGTCACGCTGGTCCCAACAGCAGAGGGACTTATCATTTGGGATCACTTCCACCACCCAACCAACCAACCAACCAACCACGTTCGAAACATTTGAAGTGGATTCAAAAGAAAAGTTTGATGAGGGTTTACAAGTGACTGGTTTGCACTTTCACAGAATGAAAAGAACCCTCATTATGCTCGAAATGATATGCCATCACTCGGTCACAAAGACCATTGTGGGTTTAGTGAAGTGGATCTCGCATGACAAAGGGATGGGGATTACGGGATTGGAGAATAGGCGATAGGCGATAGGAATAGTAATTGGGGATAGGATTCCGGGAATAGGGAATGATTTAGAAAGCATCTGTTGTGGTCAAATTTTGGGAAAGTTTGGGAAAGTTTGGGGGAAGTTGCAGGAATTTTTGTTTGTCTTTGTTAGGTTTTTGCTAGTTTTTTTTTTTTTTCTAAAGCGAAACTCATGCCAATAAGCATTGAAACTTTCCTCACTGATTTTAAGGAAGTCTCCCATCGGTAAACACCCATTACTCTATAACGTTCCCCAGGTAGAAGCGAGACATCAGGGGGAAGCGAGACACTGTCTGTGCGTAAAGATTTGTGCTATCACGATAAGAGATACATCAATTCCAAGAGAAAAAAGTCCTGAATTTCGACCAGTGAACACGGCCAGGGGGAGCAGTAACAAATAAGGAAGTACTAAACAGAAGAATAAGAAAGAAAGGAAAACCAGAACAAATGAAAAAAACAAAAAAAGTTATAATAAGGTTACCGCCAGTGGGTGCGAAGACTCATTTGATGAAGGCGTTCAGATATCGGCTGTAGATCTCCAGTTGAGGCAGCCGATGCATCCCTAGAGTAGCTGCTCTCCTCAGTATCGGTTTCATGGCTATTAGCACTACTGTCATCCTCACTGGAGGTGTCTGAGTCCCATTCTGCTGGCGTTTTGGAATATTGTAAGAGTCGGGGGAGAGAAGATGGTTGAGCACAGGCAGTCGAGAGGTTGAAGCGTACTCGGCATGGGGTAAATGGTGTAACATGAATAGTAGAACATGTACTGGGGGTGGAATGCTGTTGTGGAGTACGGTGTGGTGTTGTAGGCTTACTCCTAAATGTTTCAGCCGAACCTTTTTTCTTCATATTGGCTTTCCTTATAGCTTCCAAAGCTTCTGCTCCAGTGATGACTCTTGCCCTGCTGATGATCCAGCAATCCTTTTTGACATCTTTCGCAATCTTTATCTCCACTCGCAACCTTTGCATCTCAGTAGTAGCAATATCAGTTGCAGTTAGGTTATACTCGGCCATATGTGAAAAGCGAAGAATAAGGTCACATATTTGACCAAGGCTTGCAGTTTGAACAAAACTCAGTACCTGATTGGTTTGCTGGTGGAGTTGACACTTAGTATAGGGTGTTTTGTCGAGTGGAAATGAGCTTTCCGGGTAGGTTGTAGGGGGATATGTTCAGTCTTTCTTTGTTAATACCATGCGGGGTAGAAATGGGACAATACCAATCTTTTGAAAAGCGCTCCTAATATTTTGCTCAGCATAAGCCTTCGCCTGGGCTTCCTTATAGATGGGAAGGAAATTGTGATGGCTTATGCCAATATTTGTTGTGTTATGGTAGTTTTCCACGGCTTTACCATAATGCTTCTGAAGAGGACCAAACAATCTGACATCTAATGGCTGCAGTAAATGTGTTGAGTGAGCCGGTAAACAAAAACAAATAATATTGTTCTTATCACAAAACTCGCTGAACCGAAGGTTCACATATGAAGAATGGCCATCGAGAATAAGTAGACACTTGTCCTCTCCACTTCCTAGCCTGCACGCATTTTCCCAACTACAAGGGTGGTATATCTCGGTCAACCAGTAGTAACCGAGCTCCTCATCTGTCCACCCCTTTGGCGATTTCCCAAATCTCACATCCTTATCTTCCTCCTTAACATTCCCAAACTGGCCATATGTGTGTACCTTCCCCTTTGTGATTAGGAAAGTGGGAAAGAGAAAGCCATTGGCAGAAACTGCCTCCATCAGAGTGACCATCTCCCACTTTCCATCCTGTGTGACATAAGGATTTTTTCTACCGCATTGGGTAATCACCTTCGTCTTTGCGGAGTAACTGAGGATAATACCTTTCTCATCAACATTGATAATGTTATGATCCTTGACCTTATGCTCGACCAGGAGCTTTCTGAGCTTCATACAGTAGTCCTTAATCGTCACGTAGTCATTCGCATATACTCGCTGCTTGTCCATTCTTACTGCGAATTTTGCTGCCAAATCTAGTTGCCGATCAAGAAATTGAGTGATCCAGTTCCTTCCTAACGTGTCGTACACTGTATTCTTTCTCCCCTCCATCTCATATCGTTTCTTTAAGGTCTTCCTTTCCTCAACTGCTAAGCTCTCAGCCATTTGCCATACATGATCTAAGCGAGGGGGAAATCCATAAAGCTCAAGCTTGGAAATCCACCGGACAATTGCCTTCTCCGCTGTGGGTGACAAGATCTGATCACCTTTCGTGCACTTGTTGACGATTTTGCCGGCCATTCATGCGATGGCCAAGGGTTGACTTAGGAATATCAAATGCGATAGCAGCCTCCCCAAGTGAAGAGCATTTCCCAGTCGCCAGCACTTGAATAGCCCTGGCTATCCGGTCCTCTCATTCCAGCATGAGGGAATGTGATCGTGCTTTGATTTTCGGCATTGCGGATATTTATTTTGGGGATTGCGAAGGCGAGAGCGGGGTACAGTTCTGGTTGTATTGGGTCATTGATCTTATCTTATCTTGATCTTACAGCTGTCTCGCTAATCCCTGATGTCTTGCATCTACCTTGGGAACGTTATATATTATTCGCAAAACCCGCTACACATAATTTTAGATTTCAGAGCTGACCAACGGGCAGGAAGAAACATGTTTTCACAGGTCTTGTGTTCACTCTAGGCTCGTCCGTGCCTGACTACCTATCTTTTGAAGTAATCTACCACTACTCACATAGGGAATAGTGTATCAGTGTAAAATGGTTATCGAGGCTACTCAGAAGCTGCCTTCGTATGCAACAAACAAGTCGTTACAGTGCTGGATGTGTAATAACTCTGGGAAGGAGGATACCAAAAAGCGGTCATTTTTGTACCATATCTTTTTTCGCTCTACATTCACGGGCCAGTGACACAATGGCACTATAGCTATGTAGGGGCCGGTGAGCAAGTATTCCACAAAAGAAGAAGGAAAACTCTTCGGTGAAGGAACGGTGAAGGTGTGAAGGGGGGAGGTTGGAACAACAGGAGAAACTTTAGATGCAAAAGTCGAGACATGAAGAGCGGGTACTTCAAGGAGTGTAGCGGAGTGGCCAAAGTGTTTAACAGATAACAGAGGTTTTCATAACCTCAAAGACGTGAGATATCCGGTCCCTCTTTCAATATCGAGTGACGTGTCATGATATACCCAATTCTGGAACAGATAATTTGCGCAACCACTGCAAATACAGCAAATTCATGAAACTACAGGCCCCTACCCCGGTAACCCTTGTTTGAAAAAAAAAAAAAAATGATTCAGTAATAAGACAGTATCATAGACACTGCCGTATTCTGATAGAGTTCCTTAATTACAATACCCTTGCACCCACGTTCATTTGATCTCCCCATACCCCACTAGACGATGGAATAGCCCAAATTCCATACGCTAACTAGTCTTCAGACCATTCATAATTTCTCCAATCATGTCCCAACCGGGAGTGAAATCGCACCCCAAAGCTGGCTCTCCCTTCCTCCTCACATAGGCGAGCACCGCTTAGCTGAAGTGCCATCGTAGGAGTTGATCGACTGGTCTTCTAGGATGCTGGAGGAATTGTTTGTCAAGATTGTTTGTCAAGATGGGTGCCAGCGATGTTATCGCCATCGGACCTGAAGCAGACGATCTTATAATTGTCCTGAAAGAATCATTAGCCGATAGAACTCTAAAAGAACAATCGTACATACATCTGGGTTGATCGACACATCGTAGCTGTCAAAATGAATATGCATGTCAGCCCTAAGCAATATCCCTTCCTGAGCTGAGTTGATAGATCCTCCATTCTCCAGTGGCATAGTGATCCAGCTACCATAGTGGTGGTCATCCCAGTGCCCTGCATAGGCTAGCGGAAAAATATGAGCAGCCTCAAAACCCTGCTAGTTGCCATGCTCAGTCTCTATTACACAATTCCCAGTTATAACGCACGGGCGACCTCGCTCACGTACAGCATCAATCAACTCTTCAACATGGGTTCCAGTAGTTACTGAGATCGAACAGACCAGCTAAGGCTCATTATTGCCGGAGAACGGAGCGGCAGTAACGATGAAATACTTCCCTTGTTTAAGAGGATGGTCACCCCTCTGAACGGTCACCCCATTTTCATCATGCAGGAAGTAACGTCATTTACGGGGATGTGGCTCTTTACCGGGATCCGGCTCGCAGTGGCAACCAAGGGAAACCCAAATGTATATCTGATTATCTACATAAATAATAGTAATACAACTTTGGAAATTTGTTAGAGAGTACTTTGAAATATGGGGAATTAGAATATGTAGGTTTTACTTCTCGGTAAAAAAAAGCTTCTGCTAGTATAATGGTTTTAAGATTAGTTGTTTCATACAAGCTCCCAGTAATCATAGATTGTGTAAAAATGAAAATATATATAAGTGTAATTTCATAAGCCAATGGAGAGGTTTCATAGGTCCTATAGGTTCTGTGTGAACTGTTTTTACCTTGATTTATGGAGATTTTCAAAGAGTTGTGGTAATAGATTGACAGGAGGAAAACTACATGGAGAATTGATCAATTTGACCACATGATATCTGCTTATTGTGTTAGTCTATAAACTCGATATTTTGTATATCACCTTAAATAGGTTATCTAAGTTATGATAAGAAGTTTGAGGCAGAACTGATATGTTGTTTATGTTCTGTATTCAACTGGCAGAAATTTATCCTAAAACCTAGTAGTATAGTATTTCAAGCTTGATATCTCTACAACCAATATTCCAATCTAACTGAAGCTTGTTCGGTGGTATAGTTCACATTAGGAGGCTCGGAGTTACTACTTCTTGCTCTATCCAAGGTGAGTAGCTTAGAAGGCTGAAGCTTAAGCATGATATTTTTGTATATATGTCTTTACAATAATCAAGGAATAGATTATGGAAGGCAAATCCATTGGGCTTGGGATTTCACTCTATGATTTATATTAATATAATAAAAGATACTGCAAAGTATTGAAACTATAGGTTAACTTAGTATATAGATACTAGCTGCCCTCCCTCCTATGGGTGGCTCGTCTCCCCTCTCTGTATTTAACATTGGTATTGTATTATTGCATTATTAGCAGCCCCCTTCCTGTTGGATGGCATGCATTTTTTGCTCAATATTAGAGGTAGGAGTCGTGGTATGGGAGTATACATGAGGTGGATTGTTTTGAGGGCAATTCGGAGTAGGAGATAAGAGTATAGGTTGTGCAAGAAGTCTGTGAAGTAAAGGTAACCCATGTAGTAGAAAAAATGGCTGCCTGCCACATCATGGGATGGCTCTTTGAGGAGATATATAAAGGTAGAGGAAGTTGGTGATGGAGAAATTTTGAATGGGATGTAAAAGATATGAGGCATGCAGGGTCAAAGCTGTTGGAAAAATGGTTGAGAATTTGATATATATATAGTTAAAATACAAAGTATAGGAGATAAATGTACCACTAACAGCAAGCTGTACTGGATCCAGTTCCTTGGTTCAGTATGTATTATATGGGCAAGATATGAACTTGAACCAGGCCTGAAGTCCATATGGAGATTACTATTTCTTTGGTACCTCAGAGAAGTCCCTCAGGAAATACAATGTTTGATCTTACTGTAGGAGTATGACTTGATGGCAATGAAGTAAATCCATCCAGTAATAATACTCTAAACAGTACTACATAGAGTAAGCAAAAGGAAAATAAACAAAAACAGGGAAAAATTATGATACAACAAAATAAAAGACCTTCAGAACTTGCAAAATCATCATAAGGCATAGAAGCAAACCCGCAAAGAAGTAAACCCACAAACATGTAAAGAAGCAAAGGTATAAAGAAGGAAACTTGCAAAGAAATCAACTTGCAAAGAGACATATGTGCAAGGAAGCAAGCAGGCTAATGAGCAAACCCACAAAGAGACAAATGTACAAAAAAGTAAATGCAAAACGAAGTAAAGCAAAAAAGGAGCAAATGCAAAAAAGAAGTAAATGCAAAAAAGAAGCAAACACAAAAAAGGAGCAGACGTAAAAAGAAGTAAACTTGAAAAGAAGCAAAGGTGAAAGGAAGCAAAGGCATAAAGAAACCAATATACAAGCAAGCAAGGTCACAAAGAAGCTAACTTACAAAGAAACAAGAGCACAAAGAAGCAAAGATGCAAAGAAGCAAATGGAACAAGAAGCAAACCCACAAAGAGACAAATATGCAAAGAATTAAACATACAATGAAGCAAACGCACAAGGAAGCCAACATACAAAGAAGCAAAGGCAGAAAGAAGGATAGGTGCAAAGAAGGAAAGGTGCAAAGAAGCAAACACGTATAGAAGCAAAAAAGTAAAAAGCAAATAGGCAAAGAAGCAAACTTGCAAAGAAGTAAATGTGCAAAGAAGCAAATTCATAAAGAAGTAAACCTGCAAAGAAATAGAAAACCGAAGTCCCCACCAAATTATGTCAACTACCTCAAGTACCTTCAGAATTATAGTATCATCACAAGGCTTGGATGTCAACCAATGCCAAAGAAATTGTTCCAATCTTAAATACCTTCAGAATAGATATCATCATTAGGCAAAGATGTAAATACCATTGAGCCAAATCGCACAGAGCCAAAGCCAAAAGTTGCAAATCCCAGAAAGCCAAACCCCACCAACCCAAATCCAGGATAGGCAAATCCTGGAAAGCCAAACCCCACAAACCCTACCCTACAAAGCGAAATCTGAAAAAACCAACACCCTTAAAGCAAGATCCCACAGAGCCAAACCCAACCATATATTATTGCTACCCATCTACAGGGAATTATATAATCCTTGTAGTACCTCAGGGTATACAATATTTTCTGTAGTATTGGCAGTGTTACTGGATGGTAACAGAGTCAAGTCATCTAGAGAGGTTACCTGTAACAAGGAAACATAAAGTTGCCCATGTGTAAATGCTTCGGAGTGGAGATCTACCCCAACCTTCTCCAATGACTGGTCCTGGGACTTGTTCACTCTCATGGCAAAGCACAGATAGACTGGGAACTGTTTATGTTCAAGAATGAATGGCAGATCTTCATCACTTGTCTTGAGCTTTATCTTTGGCAGGAGATGAAGTTCACCATCCCACTTAGCACCCAGTATCGATACCTGCAAGCAGGTGTGATCAACACCCAATAACCTTAATCTTGTCACATTATACAACATATTCTTAGGACTGAGATTTTGAATAAGAATGAGAGGTGCACCGACTTTAAGTTTCAGACTTAATGGTGGTATCGAGGCCAAGTTGATACTCTGCAAATATTCTGCCAGATAAGGGGCAGAAACAGCAGCATCCTCACTGAGGTCTACCTGATTTATAGCCTCAAAGCGATGTTCTGTCACAAGCATGCGGTTGAGAAGCATGTCATTGAAGTCATTCACAGTGTTGTTCTTGCAGGCTTAAATAGTTCGTGCAATAAGTGCATCATGAGATGTGATGGCTTCATCTAACAATGCCTGGGGGTACAGCTGATGGCATAGTTCATCAACTGTACCTACTTTACGGATGTACGCTGACAACCTAACCTTACCATATATAGTTTGATCATTAACCAGACCTTTGAGAAAGTCCAGGAAGACCTGATGGGCGGGGGTTGCTGTGATCCTCATACTTGTCTTCAGCCTCAATACCTACAAGCTGTGCCCTAGGGTACTATGCCTAAGACATGTCTGCACTGTTGCCTGTCAAGAATCCTGCCTCACCACCAGCAGAATTTGGGGAAAATCCCAACCAAGTATGGTGGGAATTCTACCAAACAGAGAGCTATCCTAAACATAACAGATGTCATTCAAGGTCCAGCTAACTGCCTCAAAACAGGACTTATGTTGCATCAGGAGCTCATCCCAGATGATCAATGAAGTCTTTCTGATCAACTGGGCAATAGGTGATGTGCTCATAATGTTGCACCCCATGGTCACGGGGTTGGAAAATGGAATTTTGAACCTAGAGTGTGCTGTACAGCCACCTGGCAACAGTTGCACTGCAATCCCTGAGGAGGAAATACACAGAACAATCTTACCCCTTGCCTACAGGTAACTGCATAGGCAGTTGTAGAGAAATGTCTTTCCTGTACCGGTACGGCCTTGGAGAAAGAAAGCCAACCGAGGATGTGGGCGAGGTTGGAGCTCATGTTCCTCAACCACTTCCACTATAACCTGGAAACAATCAGATTGTTCCAGGTTATGCTTTGCTTTCATGGTATCATAAGTCTCCTACTCCTGCCCAATATCATAAGCCACCTCTTCCCCTATTACTGGGTTGCTCATGATGGGAATCTCCATTGCCCAATTAAGGACAGGTACCGGCAATTCAAACTCTACCAGGGACCTACCATGCTCATCCGAATGGCCCTGAATCAGGTAGAGACCATAGTCCAGGTGGGTGTTCTCTATTCCATCATTTCCAGTGCCATTGGGTGGAATGGCCACCACTTACAATGCAAGTCTATGTTGCAGCTCATCACACATCTCCTCGGCAAACTGTTGCCAGATACCAAGGGGATTGGTGATGCTAGTATGTTGGAGGGCCAAAGTAAATAGTTGTCGCAAAGCCCTTCCAGTCATAAATTGTGATCCCTCCCAAAATAGAGCAACCCATTCGCCATTGTCCTCCAAGAGGCCTAAGGCCAAACAGGCACCCTTTAATGTAGGGAATGCTATACCATCAACCGTCTTGAAGTAATGGAAGCTTATAGCTCCACCAATGATGGTTAATAGCAAGTGGAGATAATATCTCTCTCTCATGAATGGACTTGCTGAGTACATGCATCCTATGGAAGTTCCCATCTGCTGCTTCTTCCATCCACAATTGCAGACATACACAAAGTGCTCCGGGAACTCTTGGTACAAGTACCTCCTGCCATCCTCATTCTCTTGATTGTATGAGAACCATGCAATCAGGGTAGACATGTGCTATCCACACGTTGTCTAATCTCTACTATGTCCAACAGGCCATCAAAATAGACCCCATCCTGGCCCATTAAATGTATGGCCAGATGCATCACCGGTGGTTGCTCCTGATGACTGTCAAATTCGAATAAGTACCACATGGCCTCAGTCGGTCTAATGTACCAACCATGGGGGTAACCCTTAATCTCATCATGCGCTCAGTCTATAGTGACCATAGCCCAATCTCCCTCCTTGTAGATATGCTTTTGAATATACTTCACAGATTGTAACAAGCCATATACCTCAATGTTAATGTGCACATTATAGCATAATGAGAGGTATGGGCTATAGGGGACCACCTGCTGATTGTCCATCCTCGCCTGAACTGTTCCCCCTGATCAGCGAATGGGTAAAGTGAATGACTCACTAGTATTACACCTTCGATAAAGTGGATACCCATTCACCTGAATCATTGTCTCCTCCTGAAACTCATGGGGATAACCTGTGTAACAGGTAGAGGTGAAAAGGGGGTATATATCTTTCATGCACAAGGCATGAGAATTTCCGCCAGCACACTGGGTATGAACCATAGTGTTCTGGATGATGCCCCTCAACTCCTGATCCATTGGGTCATTCCCAGTTGGGAGCTCAGCAGAAATGAAACCATCCATATTGGCCACTGTCAGAAAGTGTGGTTCAGACTTCATGAAGAGCAGAAGATGGAGATGTGGCAACCCCCTCTTCTAATACTCAATGGTCCAAACCCACCCCTGCCAACGCGTAAAAATATTTTTCCTCTTTTTCTGATCTAGTAGATCTTGTACCTTGAGATTGAAAACTCTAGCCACAAGATCTGGATGATCAGCAGCAGTCTGACCAGGTAACTGTGCCATCTCAATCTCAGGCCACTTGGGGTTGGCTGTGAAGGTAATGAAGAGGGATGGTTTGCCAAAGTAGTGAACCAGAGCCATACTGTCCTAGTACAGCTGCTGCATAAATGTATCACCATCAGTATAACTGGAGGGCAATATTATCCTTCTTCCAACCTGCTGAAGGTTAACATCATCTCTCGGCAACACATCCTCCAGCCCATTGTGAAAATCAGTCTGCAAGTGAGCCTGATTTGTCTGCAGCCAGTTGAGCTTATTCTGATCACAGACAGCCCAAGCATCAACTACAAACTGCTGCAGTAACTGCTGAGCATGGAGGATGATTGCAGGTTCATCAGTTCTTGTATGCAGGTGGAACTGGAAAAAGGCTCTCTGGGGGAGATAATCTCACTGACGATTGTTGCCAACTGTATTGAGGGTCATCCCCCAATGCCAATACAGTTCCCCACATGGAAAAAGGATAATGTAGTGCAGGGGTAAGTAGGAGGCATGGTTTGGATTGATTAAGGAGAATCCCCCATGGGGTACCTCTCCATTTAATCTCTCCACCAACACTATATCCCTGAACCTGCCACTCCCATATTCCTCCAGCGGAATTATGGAGACTTCATCTGCTGTTAGAAGATCCTCCCTCCTCATATCTGCTCCCGACTCTACAACCAAACTCAACTGTAGATCCAGGATGATCCGGAAGTTGTCCTCCTGTATTGAGAGCAGTGCAAACTGCTCCCTAGCTATCAGATACAGCTGGATGAGAGGACAAATGTCCTGTAACATCCCAGTCAGCGAGCTGATCAAGGTAGACTCCAAATCCCTCTCTCTTTCAGATCTCACTTGGGCTGCATAGGCCGGATTGTACAAGTAGGTTTGTGGGGAAAGGGCATCCCGGCCACCTGGTGCAACCAGTGGTCCTTATTGGTGGTAAATCGCCCCATGGACCTGGAAAAGTTGGAAACCTTCTCCGATCGCAGTAGGGCGATTATCCATATTGTACCTAATGGAGGCAAAAGCAAACTTGTTGTTCCAGTGCCAAAGCTGCCTCCTAAATGCCTTCCATTGACTGTCCATCCCAGTCATCAAAGTGTTCAGAGGTTCTGGCAATGGCTGCAATATCTCTACCAGCACATCTCCAGATTTACAACAGGACACAAAGGTACCTTGTTGAAAACCACATGATGCTTTTGGTCTCTCAGAAGCCCAGTGCAGGGCATGACAGCCACTGCAAACAACATTCATTGAACCCAGATCATGCTGAGTCCAAGGTGCCCACTGCTCAAGAAAGGCAGTATACCTTGATACCTGAACAGGGATTGCTTCAGCTCTATGTTCCACAGCCAGTATTGCAGCAGCAGAGCATTGATCTTGGAGTGCTTGGTTTCTTCTATTCCTTGTTGCTGCCTGTTATACAGTTCTCGAATTAGTCAACTTGCTCAAGTATTATATTTCCAGTCCAGACAGTAACTCACCAGGCAATCCCTGCAACATATCTGCAAGTCTCCTCTAGCATCATAGTGAAAGTCAGCATGAGATTTATCCTAGTGACATTGATTACACTTGCAATTGTCCACTGCTTCCTCACCTATACATAGATGAATTAGTATACATCTACTTTGTAAATATTGAATGACCATATCTGCAGCCAACTCTACATTCTCCACTACCTCACAGACATCTTCTGCCTGGTGTGAAGCCACCATTCTTGGTCCAACCATTCCCACCAGCTCCACACCAGGCATCAGTCCTTCCCTCCCTCCCGTTCATTTTTCCCTAACACCTACAAGCTTGATCCCAACCTATCATAAATATAGTGATTATTAGCTTGTATTCCATCATTCTCTGATACATATTAAATAAAAGAACAATACTTACCAAACATCCACGACACGATAATCTTGGTTGGCCCATCCCATCCCAGTCAAACTCCGCCAACTCCTTTGCCTGTCGGCAAGCCACACATCTCCTCCAATCCAAATTCTCCTCCTCTGGAAATAAAGAGATATCAGATTTGCTCACAACGCAGGAAAAGAATCAGAAACCTTCCTCCTCCTCCATAACAATTCTAACTTGGTCCACCACTCCTAACCCCCCAACCAGAGGTGGCTGCCTTCAGGCTGCTCTCCTCCTCTCCTATAATTCAATTGTGGTTTATTAGAAACAGATTTCAACCCACATTACTTGAACTTTATCAATTTTTTACTTACCAAGCAGTGACGACAAGATTTATTTAGCGCACCCACTGCATTCCGATCGAAGGCTGCCTCAGTTTTCTCAATCCTGCATTGGCCACACCTTTGCATTACCCGTTGAATCTTTCCTGCGATCAAGATTAGTAAATGTAAAGTTTAATTTGTGGAACAAGAGGGGAGCCTGGAATGAATTAATTGTTGTTGATAGTTGTTGATAGATTGATTTGGATGAGCGTAAAAAAAGAAGATAAAAGAAATATAGGGTGGTGCTTCAATGAGAGGGGAGAAGCAAGGAAGGAACTGGAGTGCAAGGCAGAGATGGACTATATTGAGGAAAAACAACTGCGTTGCAAGAATGATATTTCATGTCTTGGCACTATTTTGAGTCCAACACATACAATATGATCTTATATTTTTTTTTATAGACCTTCCTGTTTCTCTGTATGTTTACTTATTTTACAACCTTCTTTCCTCTTTTTTTCTTCTCAACCTTATCATCTTGTTGTCTTCTATTTTGCAAACTTTCCCTTTTTATTTTTATTTTTCCTTTTATATTATATTTTTCCTGCTATAGTCTATTCTTATGCAGTCTTTTTTTTTTTATTGTTCACCTCTTTATTCTTGATTCTTTTACTGCTTCTTCTCTGTTGTCTCTCTTACTTGTTTTCTTCCTTTTTTTATTTCTTTTTATTTTCTTTCTTATTATTTTATTTTATTCTGTTTTATTTTATTTTAATTTTACGTTCTTTTCTTTTCTTTTCTTTTCTTTTCTTTTCTTTTCTTTTAGTGACTATATTAAATTATGTCAATTGGTGGGTAACAATAGTTGCTGTGCCCCTTGGTTCTTTTTATTTCTTTCATCTTTTCTACATCTTTTTTTCTTCATCTATGATCCCTTTCCCCTTTCCTCTTAATTTTTTGTTCCTTTCCTGCATTTTTTTACTTCATGTTTTACTCCTTGTATTTCTAACGTTTTTTTATTTCGTTTTATTTTACTCTATTTCCTTGCATTTTATTTTATTATATTTTTGTCATCATATTTTAACTATGTCATGTGGTGGGTGACAAAAAAAGGTTACCAAGCTATTTGATTTTAATTTTTATTCCATTCTTGGTATACATTTCTTTTTTTATCTTTTTCTGTTTCTATTTTACACTTCCCCTTTCCACTTTATTTTTTTTCTCTTCGTGTATATTTTTTTTATTTTTTTCTTGCTTTGTTTTTTGTTATTTTATTTTATTTTGTCATATTATGTTTTCTTTGTTTTCTTTCTTTCATTCATTTCTTTCTTGGTACTATTTTACTAGCATTCCCCCCCTTGAGACCTCGAGGGAACATTGGCGGAATAGTATACTAATGGAGAGTCTTCCCAATAACAGGAGCTGGAAACTGGGAAAAGAAAATGTTCTCTCCAAACTTAATAATGTTTCAAATGCTTGCCTGACCTGTTGTATTAAACAAACTATGTGATTCAATTGTAGACTGATTTAGAACCAAGCCATTTGACATATTTATACATTAAGTACTAAATCAATTGCATGTCCAAAAAATACACTTGTTGTATTGACCTGAATAGTACCATAATTTAGTTCTATATATAAGAGAAAAGGTTTCAAGTATTGTACATATAGTATAGTGCTAGGAGTATAGCTAAAACAAATAGTTCTAACCTGTCTCAAAACAAATATTTTCACAGTTAATACTTGAAATAGGTTAGAATAAGTCTTTAACTATAACATATAATTAAAACCTGCAGACATACACTCTGTATTGAAAAATAAAATGTACCAAATTGAATAGAAATCAAGAACACAAAGTAAGAAATCACAAAAGAACTTCAGGATAAACAACATTAGAAGTAATCTTTGGTAAACCTTCGGGAATCAAAACAGTCAATCCATTGACTGATGTTACACGTGATAGAGCAACATAAAGTTGCCCATGAGTAAATGCCCCAGTTCGTAAATCAACTCCAACATGTTGTAAGGACTGTCCCTGTGACTTATTAACAGTCATTGCGAAGCAAAGCCTAATTGGAAATTGCTTTCGTGATAAGATAAAGGGAAGATCTTCCTCAGTTGTTGTTAACTTAATGCGAGGCAGTAGTCGAATTTGTTGATCCCAATCACCTCCCAGAATAGCAACCTTGAGGCAATTGCGACCCAGTTCTATAATACGAAGGCGGGTACCATTACATAATCCCTCCTTGGGACTAATGTTTCGAAGGAGGATAATAGGAGCTCCAACCTTGAGTCACAATACTGCTGGAGGAAGTGAAGGAAGATCAATACTTTGAAGATACTCAGCCGGATATGGCTCTGCTTCTACTGCTTGGTCATTGATATCTACTGAATTCATGCTCACAAATTCATGAATTTCTCCAGGCATATCTTCGATCAGTTTCTCATTAAACTCCTTGACTGTTTCATTCCGATATGAGAGGATGGATCGACCTTTAAAAGTGTGGCAATTATTGGTTGCATTTTGCAGGAGTTCTGGTGGGTAAACAGTGGAGCAAAGTTTATCAACTGAATCCACATGACGTATAAAAGCAGGCAACAGTAATTGACCATAATATGTTGCATCGTGTGTCATTGAATTCAAGAATCTCAAAAAGTTGCAATTCTGATCACCTTGAACCACCCGCATGTTTTGAGTCAGAGTAAGAATATTCAATTGAGGCCATATAGCGGTATGTTGAATGCAAGCCTGAATTGTAGCATGTTTGGAGCCCCTCCTGATAACAGGTAAAATTTGTGCAAAATCACCACCCAGAATTACGGGAATGCCACCAAAAATCTATCCCTCGCTTGCATCACTTATATCGTTGAATGTTCGATTGACAGCCTCAAAACATGCCCGATGTTGCATGGGAACTTCATCCCAAATAATAAGTGATGTATGACGTATAAGCTCTGCGAGAATTGAATTTTTTGTAATGTTGCAGTTGCTATTACGATCATTGCTTAAAGGAATCTTAAACTGAGAATGTGCAGTTCTTCCACCAGGTAAAAGTTGAGCAGCTATTCCTGAAGATGCTACACAAAGTACAATTTTCCCCTGGGACCTCAAAAAGCTAGAGATGCACTTGTACAAAAATGTTTTCCCTGTACCTGCTGGCCCTTGGAGAAAGAAGCTTGGTGAAGTACCATTGTATACTCGATCATTCACAGCCTGAAGTATTGTTGTAAAACATATTGCCTGCTGCTCATTCAGACTACCATGGAGTTCATGGTATGTGAGTGTCTCCACTTCCAAATCATATCCCAACTCTTCCGCTATCAAAATATTCTGGCCTCCTCCATGTCTCAGATTCCACTCCAGTAAAGGTAAGGGTAAGTTGAAATCTTCAAGGTTTTTGTTGTACTCTCGTAATAGCTGTTGTATCAAAAATATTCCATAATCAAGGTGGACATCTGGCATCCCGTCAACTATATTTGGAGGCACAGGTATATGGCCTAAGGATAGTTGATGTGGCAAGTCATCACAGAAAGCAATCTTAAATTGTTCCCAGATCTCATGAGGATTCACGATTGTGCTATGCTGCAGAGCTGTCACAAATAATTGTCGCAAAGCATAACCACTGGCGAAAAGACTTCCTTCATTAAAGGTCATAACCCATTCTCCATCATTTTCCAATAAACCAAGTGCCACACAGGCAGCCTTAAATGTATCATGGACAGTACCATGGACTGTTCGTAAATGCTGAAAACTTTGAGGTCCTCGAATAACTGTAAGTAATAGGCTCAGGTAGTACTTCTCACCCATGAAAGGACTTGCAGAGAACATTCTACCAATTGCTGGTATACCACCACGGACTCTTGGCTGCCACCTCTCTTTTGGTACATATCTGTAGAAGG
>ML120639.1:0-15837 GCA_003788595.2 Choiromyces venosus 120613-1
ATTTGGACCACCCATCCCTTCGCACCTTTTCAAGCCCTTGAACTAACAGCGTTGCCAACCTGTAGGATTCAAAGTATAAGTGGCAAAACAACCTCAACGCCCCCCTGATACCATGATAGATCCCCGCCATAGATTTATTGGCCATGTCACAGTCGAGATTTATGGCCCTTCTTATTTATCATTGATTTTTATACTAAAATCTCCGTCTTTTATACTAAAAGTGTGCGAAACCGGGGCGAATGATGGGATAATATCGTACCCTGTAAGCCTGCCGAGCCTAGCCTCTCAAACATACAGCGTGAGGGAGTTTTTCAAGACCGGCGGGAAAAAACAAACTTTGTCAACAGAGATGACAACTCTACTCGCGTGAAGCAGTGGAGGAGCAAGTAATGCGATCTAGTGTGATACTGTGAGCACGACCTCCGCCGAGTACAGCGGGATCATCATTTACATCAACAAACCGAGTGACCTACCATGATGGCCTGGTTTGTACTGTCTTGCAGTACAGAACTCCTGCATCGGGACGCGAACCACAACCGAAAGGTCGTTGATAGTATCGAGATTGTGTAGGGTTTGGAAATGGATCATATGTGAGCTGAATAGCTTGGAAGACTACATGTGTTAGCGGAGATGTAGACACACGAGGATTCCTCGAGTAGGGGGTACTTCAGATCTTTATTATAGGTGATTTAGTTTGCGTTGGCAATCTACGTGTGAAGGAATTTCTGGTTAGGGGATGGTACGTCTCTTATGTAACACTACCTAGCGTGGAACCAGGGGATGAAAGGATGGCGCTTATATATATAAAGATTTATGGGATGCCAGAACTTCCGATCAGCATTCCCAGCCGTTCAGTCCGTCTTCGGAGTAAGACGGGACGGACTACAGTTAATAGTGCGTCTTTTCGGAGGTGCTAGGATGGGCTGCCCCCGGGAATGTTGGGACTGGGCGGACAGTAGGGGACTACCATTTTATAGTTCCAACTTTAAGAACTAAGAGAACCTACTTAGACTGCGTGATTTGACCGCTGCTGAGGGGTCTTTCTTTGAGGAGATTGCATTGATGCTCAGATAGGCCGATTGATTGCCTATGGTCGCAAATGAGAGGTTAAAGTAGATGTAATACCATGAGGTTTGAACACAACAATGCACGATTCCACAGCAAAGGAGCTAAAGAAGTAGATCGAAAGAATAAAAGAAATAAAAGAAATAAAAGAAATTCCCTTGCATTTGTATACCGGTTGTTCATCCGCTATGATTACATCGGAAAAGAGTAAATAGAAAATAAAACTTGACGAAAAAAAGAAAAAACAGTGCATGAGGAAAATAAAGATAAGGAAATTTCATGAATCATAACATATCCCTCCTTCAGGCCATTCGACTCAGGTGTAGATTGCTTTCATTTAACTTAATTGTGTTGGGGTTATGTTAAGCGGAATGCTGGATGTGAAAAGTAACGGTAGAGGTAATGTATAAAGGACTCTGTGAAGCTGATATTTCAAGAGTCTACCGTATCCTGAACCTGTCCCATTGTCTCCTATTTATCGTCTTTTCCTCATGATATTGGTAAACCAGACATTTCACTACCCCACTTTCACAAGTACGAATAGTACACCCCTAAGTCAATCGTCACGGCATCATGAGACATCACTCACCCCATCCCCCACCGTCCCCGCAGTCCCCTGCCATCCCACCCACTACCCTGAGATCAGCTGTCTCACCTTGTAGTGCCTACCGTCTGGCCTAAAGACGGCCCTCCTGCACTTTGACTGCCCTGGACGGATTACAGACAGCCGCCCAGTCCTGTCCAGGGCTCTTAGCAGTCCCCCCGCAGGGCCCCACGGGCCCCTGAGCGTTTGGGTACACTACTTCCGATAATGCACGCCACGAGTTGAACGACATTTAGGACGATATATATTTCGTTGTAGAATTGCCCAGTCCCCTCCTTATTCTAATTCTAAGTCTATTGATTAGGCTCACTGATGACAACGAGCGCAAGACGTAACTCCGCTTATATACCCGGCTGCGCCCAGCGCGAGTGCTAATAATGACAAACAACAACCCAACATTACCAAACAAGCCCAGATTTTACCAAACTTCACAAAACATTACAACCATTGCCTAGTATCCGCGAACTGTCACTTCCTCATGTTCCGTTGTAATTTTGACCAACTCAAATCGACCATGACTTAATACCTCTCCCGACGTTCTACAGCCGTTTCCCCGATGTCCCATCACCAATGCCTCTTCACCCGCGAATGCCCATGAACTTCCTCAAGCGATCGCTAAACGATCGCTGATGATTTACATTGTTAACAATCATTTCTACCTCTATCCTACGGTGGTCTGGTCTAAGAGCTTTCCCGCGCCCACCCAGTGAACACCGCAACATGGTCTCTGATTCACCATGTCTCCCTAGGCCTTGCAGCACTAAAGCCAAGTTATTGACACTTCCTAGGGTGTCGGGGTGGTCTGGTCCAAGAACCTTCTCGAACCCCTCCAGCGCACGCCGTAATATGGTCTCTGATTCGGCATGCCTTCCTTGGTCTCGCAGCACTGAAGCCAAGTTATTGGCAGTTCATAGGGTGATGCGGTGATCTGGTCCAAGAACCTTCTTGAACCCCCCCAGTGCATGCCGTAACATCATCTCTGATTCGCCATGTCTCCCTAGGTCTTGCAGCACTAAAGCCAAGTTATTAACACTTCCTAGGGTGTCGGGGTGGTCTGGTCCGAGAGCCTTCTCACTTCCCTGCACCGCACGCCGAAACATGGTCTCTGACTCGCCATGCCTCCCCAGGTCTTTCAGCGTTGAAGCCAAGTTGTTGACACTTCCTAGGGTGTCTGGGTGGCCTGGTCCAAGAACCTTCTTGAACCCCCCCCAGTGTAAGCCGTAACATCGTCTCCGATTCGCCATAACGTGATTTACGAGGATGCGGCTCTTCACCTAGAAGCGGCTTGCAGTGGCAACCAAGGGAAAACCAAATGTATATTTGATTATCTACATAAATAATAGTGATACAACTTTCGAAATTTGTTAGAAAGTACTTTAAAATATGGAGAATTAGAGTATGTAGCTTCTACTGTAGTGTAAGAAAAACCTCTCTTAGTATAATGCTATTAAGATTGGTTGTTTCAAACAAGATACCTCTAATCATATATTGTATAAAAATGGAAATATATATATAAGAGTACTTTCATAAGCCAGTAGATAGGTTTTATAGGTTTTATATATTCTGTGAGAATTGTTTTTACTTTAATCTAAGCAGATTTTTAAAAGTTGTAGTAATAAATTGACAGGAGGAAAACTATATCAAAATTGATCAATTTGACTACATGATATCTGCTTATTGGCTTAACCTATAAATTCAATAATTTGCCAGTTATTTTACAAAGGTTATCTGAGTAGGTATACCAAGTTTGAGGTTGAATGAAGAAGTCTTCCATCTTCCATACAGAACTGACAGAACTTTGTATAAAAATCAAGTACTATAGTATTTCAAGCTTGAAATCTCTAGAACCAATATTCCAAACTGCCTAAAACTTGTTCAATAGTCTGACCCATATTAGGAGACCAGGAAATAATACTTTTAGCTTTATCTAAGGAGTACACTGTACAAGGTTAAAGCTTAAGACTAATATCTTTACACATATATCTTTATAATAATCAAGGAATAAAATAAGGAAGATTTACCCATTGGGCCCAAAGTTTCATGAGGTTACTTATATTAATGATAAAAAGGATACTACAAAGTATTGGAATTATAAGTTAATCCAGTGTGTAGATATCATATTATTAAATAAATCAACTATATATATTGTTTTACTTCATCATATAGTACTATAACTTCTAAGAATAACTATAAACAAATACAAAAGTAGCTAATACATAACATGCAAGGTCTATAATAACTCTCTATTTACTTAAAAAAGTATTCTCTACATGTCTTTCAATTTCTTTACTATTAAGTATAACAGGACTGTTATTTTAAACTACCAATTGGAAAGATAATATACTGGGAGAAACATTTCCTATTATGAAATAATAACTACATTTACTAATTCTCCATGTTTCAAAGTGCCTTCTAACAAGTTTCCAAAACTGTATCACTATTATATATGTAGATAATCAAATATACAGTTGATTTTCCCTTGGTTGCCACAGCAAGCTGCTTCTAGGTGAAGAGCCGCATCCCCGTAAATGACGTTAGCTCCCAAGGTCTTGCAGCAGTGAAGCTAAGTCATCAGCACTTCCTAGGGTGGCCAGGTGGTCAGGTCCAAGAACCTTCCCAAATCCCTCCAGTGCACACCGACACATCGTCTCTGATTCGCCATACCTCCCAAGGTCTTGCAGCACCGAAGCCAAGTTCCTGGCACTTCGCAGGGTGTCGGGGTGGTCTGGTCCAAGAACCTTCTCGAACCCCTCCAGAGCACTCCGTATCATCTTCTCCGATTCATGGTAGCTTCCTAAGTCCCGCAGCACCCAACCGAGATTGCTGACACTCTTTAGGGTGTCTGAGTGGTCTAGCCCAAGAACCTTCTCTCTGCCCTCCAGTGCAAGCCGAAACATCCTGGCTGATTCGTCATAGCGTCCTAGGTTTCCCAGCATCTTAGCAAAATCGTTGACACTTTCTAGAGTCTGTGGGTGGTCTGGTCCAAGAGCCTCCTCGATATCACTGAGTTCGTTGCAAAGCATTTCCTCAGCTTCCAGCAGCCGTCCCTGGAGCCTCGTCACTCTCACCAATAGCAGAATCCTAGACCAATATTTGCCATGCCGATCGTGTTTCGTATCCGGGTCGCGAAGCGCAATACATTGGCGGGCCTGAATCTCTGCCTCACCCTAAAAACCAATATATAAAAAGTACCTGCCCATGCAAAAAATAAGGTCTTCAGCAATTGAATTGGTTGACTCTTTAGCCACTGCCAGTGCATGCAGAATGTATGCAGTGGCAATACCACCATATCGCCACTCCATTTCATCTTGGGGGAACAATCATGAAACCACTCTCAGTGTGGTGACCTCCCAGTGATCCAGCTCCTCCGCTAATAAGTACGCACGAATAGAGAGTTGGACCAAGCAATGAAGCTCGTAAAACCGCTTGCCTTCGCACTTGACATCCATAACTAATGAGAACCCCAATAGCTTTCCAATAGCCTCACGGAATTCAATGGAATCATCTATCCCTTCGAAGCCACATTGACTCAGTAACACCTCTGGTATGTTTTGACGATCGAAGAAGGCAATCAACCGGAGAAGACGCGCCGCTGCGGGCATCTGTTTTGTGATTCGCTCAAACCTGATAAAGTACGTGCTCAGTATACTTTTGGTCATATCAGCGTCCCGTCGGATGTTGGAAAGCTCCCTCGAAAGTAGCTTTTTCCTTCCTGTATTGTCCATCAGGAAAATGGACCAGTATTCCGAAGGGCGTGTCATGGTCTCGGTCATAAAGGCTGCCGCACCCACCACGGTGAGTGGTAGGTAATCTAGTGAATCCAGGATCATCGGAACCACTTTTCGTTCCTCATCTTCCAAACTATCCCAGTTGCAAAAGCGTTTGGAAAACAACTATAGTGCTTCCTCCGCCACCATTTTCTCAACCTCGATGACCATACACTCCTGCCAAATTGCAACCTTTAGAGATCTGGTCGTAAATATCACAGTTCCCTTAGGCCCCTGTGGTACAAACCTTGCAATGGGACTGTCATTGCTAACAAAGTCTTCGTCGTTGTCGGCATTGTCGATAACCAGGATCCAGTCGCCACTATGTGGACCTTCAAACCATGCCTTCATTCTTGACAGGAATCCCTCTTCATTTGTTTCGGCACTTGTCCGAGGAATGTGGACATTCTGTGCAATAGTACTGAATCCTTGACTTAACTTTACTACCCCACTCCCGTTTACCCAGAAAACATCACATCCACTCTCGTGGCCGTGCTGATAAACGTATTCGAGGGCAATCTGTGTTTTTCTAAGGGAGGTTAGTACATCCTCCGGTGACGAAATATTAAATACATACCCAGAACCCCCTAATCCTTGGAGCACGACCTGGTTATGACCCTTACCTCTGCAATTTCCCCTTTACCGATTCAATGATACTGTCATGGCCTGTAAACGTTCTATTCCTGCTGTAAGGAACTATCCAATAAGGCCTAGATGTCGCTTTCGGTTCTGATAGTATGTTAGCTCTTTGCTAGAAACCTGCGGAGAAAAGTGATGATACCTCCATCTTGAGCTCCCGAAGGTCCCCCTTGATATATGACTCAGAAATTTGTAATATGGTGGTGCGTCTGAGTCTCCCCAATAATATTACCATTACCGAAGACACTATTATCCCCCCTATTCCCACTAAAGCTTCCTTGGATATTGGATTGGATTTCGGTAGTTCTGACAGGATTATTAGATGGATGCTGATCGGTTTGAAACATGAAAAGATTCATAGGGATACCCACTGATCCATCCAAAGTAATGCTATAGTTAACTGGCAGTAAATCTGTTTCTTCACGGGTGTTGGGTTTGATAAGAACCAGAGGTAGCTAGCTTGTTTGATACTGATGGCCTAGCTGTCGCTTATCGTAATTGTTGAGAACGATGCTTTTACAAGTCCTGAAATAAGTCAGCAACATGACATATGATGGAATGAGACCCAACCTTGGATATTGAGATGAATAAGCATCGTATTCCGTGACAGATGTAGGGTAGAATCACAGCTGGCAGTGCTCTACTAGAATGGGGATCAAGGTATTGCTGTCATGTGTATGAGTAAAAGGGTGTATCATACAACGATAGTTAGAAATTAGAATTTAGAAATCAGCAGCCTTAACTGTCTGGCTGAAAAGGGGCCCTGGGGATCATATAAAGGTACCGTATTTCCCCTCATGTTCTGTTCAATGCAAGTTCGGGCAATGTAATTTGCTGTGCTGCAGTCGGGATATGGGCGGCTATAGCATTGCATAAGTGACACAAGAGCAACAACCTTTGGACTGTAATGTAGTCCCCCACCGCCGACAGTAGCGGCCATTTTCCATCAACCTATTAGCCGGAATTTCTGAAAACGCAAAATTTGAGCTTTCAAACAATACTGGTACAGTATGGCAATCGAATGCTCTTGTCCAACCCCGCCCTAGAAAGTGACCTTTTCTTATCAATCCCCTTTCTCTCAACAGAGCACCACCCATATCTTCACGTTGAAATACAGACACGGCCTTACGTTAGAGTTGATCTAATAACTACTGGTATCCTATCTGATGGCGCACGAACAGCGAAAAGAGAGGAAAAAAATACTGGTGGGTAATCCGACTTTCAAGATTATGCATGGGGGCGCATTTGAAGGATTTCCAATAGCAATTGAGCGATCTGTACTGCGCATTATGTTTGACGAGGCCGGCGCTAAAAATGGTGAACAGAAGCGTGTGCAGTAATGTTGCTTACTGTACTGTATTATCAGAGAATTGTCTCAGGACGTCAAAGTTGCCTCTCTAAGTAACGCGTTGTTTTTTCTTGCTGTTGTTTTCTCCCGTCTCCACCTTAATAGGAAAGTCAGACGTCCTGAGACAATTCTCTCTTATTCAAGATAATACGGTAACTTAGTGCAAACGCAATTCCTGCTAATCAGCCGATACAAAGACCGAGTTATGCACTCTAGTATTCGAAAAGGCGATTTTCTACTACACAATGTTGACCTTGCGAAAACTTCGAGTTCTCGCCCATCGAACCCACCTCTCGCGGGGGCTGAATCTAATTGCCGGAGCCTCTTTGGTACCCCTCCAACTTCTCTCTACTTATATTTCGTAGCATACCTTGACTGTCTCTACAGTCGCAGCTCATGCTCCCGCATTTATGTAATCCAGATCAAGGTCTCACACGAAGTTCCAATGCTTAGTGAAACTATTCGCCCCCTAAAACCTGACTCTCCACCCTCGGCCATGCACCATACTGGAAAATTTCATTGGATTTTTTGGCCCCCGGTCCATGGTAGCGAGCGGCGACCGCACTGTTTCTAGTTTGGTCATTATTATGGTGTGAACTATCCAAGTTCGGAATGGGATAGCCTGTCCCTCCTGGCAACATTGTGTAAATTGTGAAACTGTTATTGAGTCTAAATTAAGCAAATACAGTCTCACCCCGCTATCCCGGATCGCACAGAACTGGATATCTCGCTGAACCGTAAAAACTCCGCGGCAGCTCCCAGTTCCCACATAAAAGCGCTCGTTGATCCGGAAAACAGGGGTATTCGGATTCGTATGGACTTTGGATGCAAGTTACCCCTTGTCCTTATACAATTCCTTTCTGCTGAGCCGTGTTTCTGTAGTAAACTTAGGGGGACTATTCCTAAAAAGGACAAGAGGCATAAAGGATGAAGATAATAATTAAGATGTAATTAATGGTTTGGTAGCTTTGGAGGGTGCAGCTCTCTTTGCCATTTGCATCCTTGCTCTCTTTGAGGGATCACATACAATCCTCCGACAATGCCGTGAAATAATTTGAAAGTGAAGACTGAAAACATGGAGAATGAGTCAGAGAATGTCCCAAGTGGACTTTGCACTGTTTGAGATGAAAGTGATTAATATTGGTAAAAGTCACTAATATTCGTGGAGAAAAATTATTTTGTGCTGCACGTATGGTATTATACAGGTATCATATCACCAACTTTCTTCCTCCTCTTCTGTCCCGTATCACCCGTTGTACCGGATGAAATTCAGAAAATTTGGCCATACGGGATAGCGGAGTGCGACTGTAGTGGACCACTGCCATTATGAGAAAGCATCAATAGCCTAATCTGAATTCGCTTCACCACCCGAACATGGACCGAAACCTTAAATCTACTGCAACTGAGATTTCCGGGGGCTCCAATCCCGCATACGCCCACATCACTCCTTACCCCCGTGATCTCCCCAGCACATCCACCTAGCCTTTTATCCTTGTCTGATATCTCCCAGATATCTACCCCGTCTATAATATTTCTGTTATAACACGTCTCTTAGTATACTGTAGCATCCAAAAACCCTACCGTCATGGGCAATCTCTCGACATATCCTTACTACATTCTATTATCTATCGAAATCAAATTCCGCCGCGTCTTTTGCTAACCAGTTGCGATTAGTCTTGATGCGCCGGGTTTCACATTATACTATTTCCATATCACAAACGCCCCAACATGTGTTGTAACCTCGCCCATAAGCGAAGTTTGGTTATCCAAGAAGTTTCCAGCCCGTACAAGAAACGTCCAGTGTGGACCGGGCGATAAGGCGATTAGAAAACTTCTTGGAAAGGCGGCCTATGGTGGAATTCCCTTATGGACCAAGTCGTCACGTTGCACTCTGTTCAACTCCTTGGACAAGTGACTATTAATGCCCTCACACACCTGTACCCATCGCAAGATTCCTGACGAATAAATCCCTGATCACTCTGGGAAAGTTGCCTTTAGAGGAAAAATAGCTCGCGAGGGCGCAATCCCGTGAGGAGTGAAGGGACTTTGAACATCTCTTAATTTCTCTCTGTTTAAAGCAGTAACACCGCTTCTAGGTGGCAACTTTCCCTGAGGTTGCACCGCGCCGGTAACTCTGCAACATTTGTGATAATAACCGGTTCCCCTCCTATTTCGCTAGCTCTGTCGGAAAAAGGAAGTGTGACGCAAAGAGAAATATATGCTAACCATCTGGACAACGTAGTTAAAAAAATAATAATAAATAAGTTACCTTATTTCAATCAAACTCCAGAAAATTGGCATTCCTAGCAATATAATCCAATGATATATATATCCAGAATCAGAATCAAGATCTTTGTTAGTAGGGTACTTTTCAGCTCTGGAATTAACGCCAGTAACTTTGCAGGAATAATCCCACCTTGAGTTTTGATGTTCTCGACTACTTTCCCTCCCTCCTTCCTAGCCTCGTGAGCATCAATCAAAGTGGCCAAAGTGCTCAATTTGCCTTAATAACTATAACCTGAAGATTCCTCCTTGCCTTCTTAACAACAATGCTGATTATGTGGAGTTTGATTGAAACTAGGTGACTTATCGATTACTTTTTACTACGTTGTCAAGATAGTTAGCATATATTTCTCTTCGCGTCACACTTGCTTTTTACCGACTATGAGCGATGCGAAATAAGAGGGGAACCGGCTATTAAATGATCTGAAATTGCCGAACAAGGGGCTGTAAGACTGTGCCAAGATTGATATCACTAGGTCTCCGGTTTAGTATCTCTCTTAGCCTGGTCCTGTATTAATATTAGCTTTCATGGCTAGAGACCTCAATAAGCCGGAAGTTGGTTGACCTTTTTTTTTTCCTGCAAGAAGCATAAAGATGCCTCCACCATGAGCATTGCTTAATTCGAGCTTCAAATTTTATTTTTATTAACTTGCTTAATACTTTATTAACCAACTCTCGGATGTTGCATCACAATCTGTGAATACATCCAATCAGTGGTTGGATAATCACTTGAAATTGCCATGTAAAAAACCGGACCGCGGGAAAAATCCATTTAACAATGTGAATTAGAAAGCATGAAAGCTGTGTTTTTGTTTGCCACACAAAGTTTGACCAACGGAGCGGAATTTCTAATACTGTAATTGAAATTCCAGTGCATTGGCACATAGAGAAATTACACCATATGACGTTTATTCAAAGAGTTTTCTTATCGACTTATCACCCAGCCTATACCGGAAGTTTGTTGTATGGGATGATGGCCTATAGAGGAAACTTCTCGGATAAGCGGACTTCCTTGATTGACTAACGATTTGGACAGGGAAGCGGACGAGACCGTATAATGAATCAGTTAAAACGCACCAAAAAAATCCAAAATCTGGAAATCTCAATTGTCATCCAACACTAGAAAGAGAAAATTTGGAAGTGTAATTGATCTTCAGAGTGCAGTGTGTTAAATTCGCTTTTGTTTGATCAAAATCCCGACATTTGATTCTTTCGAAAATTTCGCAGTGCGAATTCGGACAAAATTTACATACAGAGTGATTCACTTCTGCGTCTGATCCACTTCCCGGTCCAATACGTTACAACAAAATCGACAATATGTTGAGATTAACCGAGTGAGAGGACGTGATTATGCCAAGCTGGAGAGAAAGCGAAAATCAAGCTGGATCACTGTGAAAGGGCTGCAGTTACATGTGATTATTAGGAATTTGTTTTTAAATACCCTTATGAGCCCCAGCACCTATTCCGTCCTCACTATTACACTCCCTTTCGGGGTTGCACACTTCTCAATATCTATATTAGTATTAGGATGCAAACTGAGCTTGTCGAACACCCCATACCATTTCTTTCTTCCCTTCCAGCCTTCCCGAATATTTCATATGGTGGCAGAAAAACAAAAACAAAAATGCGAAGCAGGGTGACATCAGCCTTCACACGAGAAACCAAACTTTACCTCGTTGTCTCCCTACTAACCTCCCTCATGAACAGCTAACTTACGTTAGCCACTACCGCTCCTACCGTATAAACTTGGATGAAAGGAATCTTTCTCAGGACTAAGTAAGGCGTTGTTTTTTTGTTCTTTTTTTTTGTTGGTGTTTTCTCCCGTCCCCACATGATACGGAACTTAGAGGTCCCAGACAAATTTCTCTTATCGAGTTAACACAGTACTCTCCTCACTCACCTCACCGAATCACGGTTAATTTTCACCAACCTAACGACGCAATTAATAAATCAACAGAACTGAGAAGAGTCTTTTGCTTTCCACCAGATTTAGTGGGAAGTCACACCACCAAGCCCCAAGAGCGCTACAAGGTTCATTTATTGGCCCCTGCTTAATTCGACCCCCCCAAAAAACACGGTTTTTTTTCTTTCAACATGGCGCCAATCACACATGCCAACCGAGTTTGCTACCATACCTTGACTACCCCCCGCAATCCTCTGCAAGATCTCCTACCGTAATATGTTTCCTCAGTTCATCCCCCCCGCCAATATCGAAGGGGACCAAATCCCTCATAACAAAATTATACACCCAAACCCACTACAATCGCCTCCACCACCTGACCCGGAACAAACCCCCGGATGTCTCAAAGGCCGCATCCAGCACGCCCAAAAACTCCCCTCAGCTCTCCAGTCAACCAACTTTGGTGTTATCGTCAATAACAGGCATACACTCCCTTGATATCCGTGTATACAGCAACTCTGTCATGTGTAATGAAGAAAAACAACATTCAAAATTACTTCTTCTTCCTTTCCCCTTACTCCCTTTACCTTCGTTAATCCCACCAGCATCGCAGAGGATTCCAGAAATACTCACCAGCGTTTGGACAAATGGTAAGCTACTCAGACAGCGTCTGCATCCTACTTAAATAGGAGACCGAAATTAAGCGGCGGAGGCCGTGGCAATTGGGGGGGTTAACGAGATCCGGATGAGGTGTAATAAGACCACGAAGAAAATGTCACGGAGAGTGAGTAACGGGTGGAAGTGAGCGGAAAAGTGTCTGTTCAGCCAAAAATTGTATAACGAATACCCTCCGACCCAGTCAAGAAATCCTTTACCCCGCCACTTTATATACATACTTCCGGTGCTCAATATAACGAAGAGAAATTAAAGATAACCAAACTTGGATCCGCTCTGATCAATTTGCTACACGTAATTAGCCTCACGCCATCCATAGTGACATCCCCGGGACGAGCTAAAGGGACATCCAATATCTATCCAGAGCACACGGGAAAATGACTACAGTGCGTCAGATAGCGTGCCCTAAGATGTCGCTGGGGATCAGGATTTCAGTTTCCCTCGGAGCAAGCTTTTCGGCTTGCGGTAATGGATGGGTCATGAAGGAAGTGTAGGTCTAAGTAACAGTGGTTAAAGGCTGAATATTCCAGGATTGCGAACAAACCGGCCTGTTAAACTTTGAAGGGAGGGTTGGTCAGACAGGCTATTTGTCGATAGTTGATTGTTCATCTTAGTCCTGACCAAGCCTATCGGAGGATCGTATCGGACTGATATGATAGGTTATCATGAGGCTCTGCTACATAATCGATGCCAAGAGTGGATCGAATTATCAAACAAAGTTGTTTTTGATGGCAGTAGAGGAGAGAATTGGAGGCACTAAATGTGTGGCAATTTTGAAAAACTAAATTATCAGCCGGGGTGAGCATCTTTCAATATCGAGTGAGGCGACATGATACACAAGAGGAGGATGTGGGTGGCCGAGAGGCAAGTTTGGCTCGTTTTTTACGTCTTTTCACGCGTTTTCAGGCTGAATAGTCTGGAGTCCGGTAGAAACAGGATAATGTTCAATCATCCATACTAGTTTCTAAACCGTAAATTCGATGCTAAGATATCAATGTTCCAGCTTCCAAGTCGGGCTGCGCCTTTCAGAGTTCATGTCAATCTCCCTACAAATCCTTATTCCCAAACAATTGGCTATCTTTTTCTCATGCATACAATCCACAGTTGTAACCATCTTGCCTAGTATACCGATCATTTCAGCCAGACAAGGGGAACACATTTCTGACAGGACCTAGGAGATCCCTAAGTCGAGTGAGATATCATGTCTGCAAGGGGTAAAAAGTTGGTATTGTCCACAAAACCGCCCATAGACTAATCTCATTTTTTATTTATTTCTAAGATAGAACGGCACCCAGGTCTCTTGACTGTGTGCCACCCACACATTCTACCTGCAGTGAGAGTCCCCACTGATGCGGCGAGATTACTCCGGCATATTACGGAGGCGAGGACCTGTGAGTAGCGGGTCCCAAGAAGGAGTCTGACGCTCCGACGGACAGGGGCGTCGGAGGAGAAGCCGGAGGCTGTGTTTCCGGCTGTTATAGCTATTGCGGAGGCTGTATTGGAGCCTCGTCCCTCTCTAGTGGGCACTAGAGACGGGGTGGGTACTACGGCTGAAGCGAAGCCGACGGCGGCGGCGGGGACGGAGCGGTTGAGGAAGGAGGCGGGGGCGGCTGGGACGGCTGGGGTGGCTTCGAAGTTCAAGAAGCAGGGGGACGGACCAGGGTCTCCAGTCACACCTATCACCATTACAGGACGACGAAAGGATGTGACTATTAGATACGATTGAATTACCTCTGTAAGACCGGCTGCCTTTACAGGGGTGTCGATGTCAGAGGCACGGGAGAAGCCTGAGGTCGTCCCTAGAGCTAAGCCGTCCACCATGGGTGGAAGGCCGTTCCTGACTAAGCCCATCAAATTCTGGGGGGTGGAAGGAGTCCCGGGCCGTGAAAGGTGTCCCTTTCCTACCATTCACGGCGGCTACCGCGTCGGAAGCTCTGCTGGTGGGCGGTAACCGGTACGAACCGTGGGGCCGGGCGAGCCAGGACCGTCTTGTCCCGGTGTGACCGGTCGAAGTCGCCCGGTTTGGGAAACTGCCTCACACCTTCTTCATAGGTGACTGAGGCCGTCTCGTCCGACAGGTCCGAGAGGTCCTAGTCGCCCTTTTCGAGCGGGTTCTCGCTTTCCGGTCCAAGTTAAGGCCGCCAAAGCCTCTCGCCCGTCGGTTCAAGTCCTTCGCTTGGCGCCTCAATTTCCGCCGGTAAAACTTCGGGTCCCCTCGGGTCCTTTGCCAACGGCCTGGATCCTAGCCTAGAGAAGGTGCCCTTCTCAAGGCCTGGTCCCACCGTGACACCTTTCACCGGCGGCGCTTTGAGTTCCGCCTAGAAGACCGGGCACCCCGCGCAAGGCCACGCCGCTCAACTCCGACAACCTTATACAACGAGCCGTACGAGCTCGTACTACCAAACGAGAACCCCAAGCACTAGCAAGTAAACAAGCGGCCCTCGTGTGAAACCGAAGCCCGCGTTCGCCGTCAAATCGAAAGGCCCTTTCGTAATTCCGTGGCCCTTACGTGGCCCTTACGTGGTCCTTACACACGCTCAAACACGCTCGCCTTACCGGCATTCCCGCTCGCCCTTTCCACCTGCATGCCTCCGTTATCTCTCGGCCTCAAACAGAAAGGAAACACAAAGGAAAACACAATCGAAAACACAAACGCTTTCCTTCCCCCTGTGTGGATTCTCTCTTTCACAAGTCCTTCTTGACCTCCTGTAACAACAAAAGGATATAGATAGGACAGTAATGGCAATCAATCTCCTCTCAACAGCAACTCAACTTCTTCTCAAAAGGGGGGGGAAAAGAACACTAGCGAATATCACACTTAGAACCGTAAAAAGCAAAACCTAGCAACAGCGATAAGCTGGCAACGGCACATTTTCTCCGTGTAGGCCATTCGGCGGGGTGGCGAAGGCTCACCTAATAGGAGTCCATATGACTAGAACACTTGTCCTTATATCATAAGTAGTTAGAACACTACTTAAACTTCTTCGTACGGACACACTCCTTAGGCCACGAAGTGAAAGGCCTACCTTCACAGCCGCAACTACCACCTATCACCATCTCAACTAGAGCCATCCTAATGGTTAAGTAGAGACAACGTAATGGTCCTTATCTTGAATGTATGATATCCAAAAGCCATGGACCCTGGATCCCATAACCGGTAGGACTCTATGCGGACCACTCCTTAGGCCATAGAGGGGGATGACCTGCTAAAGAGCACCGGCGGCTCTTACTTAGGATGATCCTTTAGCCCTTCGTGCGGTCCACTCCGTAGGCCACGAAATGGGGCAACCTACCTGGTGCTTAGGGCTTCTCCAGGTACAGGGCGGGTCCTGGTTTCCGTGCGGACACACTCCTTAGGCCACGGCCGTTCTGTTAACCGACAACCTCTGTCGTCGAAAGAAGATTGGGAAGGGAATAATAAGCACATTCAAACTCGGTACGATTGTCAACCCAAATCCCGGGAGTCGAACCTAACTGTGGAACTGCGCCACGACTCCGAAAGGTGATTCTCGTTATGGGTGTACTGGATTTTACATAAGTGAGAATTATCTTCTAC